>JACEGR010002449.1:0-128952 GCA_014170235.1 Listronotus bonariensis | reverse complement strand
AAAAAGAATGCCTACATGTAACCTTATCGGATCGGGTGATGCATTGCGCTCTCCTTGTTTGTTGCTTTAGATCGCCTCCTTTCCAGGCATTGGCAAAAATTCCGCATCGAATGTTTTAAAGAAGCACGACCTGTATGGTATAAATCTATTTTAAACGGATTAAAATAATAAATCAGTAAATTCTCTCTAATAGCTATTCATAGTTCAAAATATTAATGTATATTTGAATAGTTTATAATTTGTGCGTATATATTTTGATAGTAAATAACATAAATTTTATTTATCATAGTGCTAAAATATGGCATAACAGATTCGATATAGGGAATGTTCTATAAACTTTGCGAACGTCACTTTGAACGACAATATGTTTAAAAAGGATTTACAAAAAAACTACTTAAGGATGATGAAGTACCCAAAACGAAGAAATAAAGATAAGCGTCAGTACCATTCGTCTCGGGAAAATGGATGGGGGTAAACACGGTGCAGTGTTAACGCCTTATGTGGGGATTTGGGAGTTTAGTCCGAGAAAGGAGCGACATCGAGCCTGTGAGCAGCTTTTAGTGTTGTCACATTTTTAGGCTTTCAAAGGTTATGTTTGGAAGGTTGCATAATCTTGGAAAATTTATCTTGCTGAATCGCTTATGTTGCTTATATATATATATATATATATATATATATATATATATATATATATATATATATATATATATATATATATTTAACAATGACGATATGACTGTTTAATTCTACTTGCCAAGAAACCTGCAAAAATCTGGTGTTGTGATCTTAGCAACTAGTAGAAATATCATTTTAAAAATTTGGTCTGCTGCGCAATTTATTACAATGAAAATAAATAAATCATTGCATTTAAAAAAATTAAAAAGTTACGTGTAGCACAAAATTTGAAAATCTGGCAACGGTGTTAATATTACTATTATATCTCGCATGTCTGAAACCTCCCAGATACTAAATTTGGTAAATATAGCTTTAGCGGGTTTAAAAATAGTCAAGAGTTGCAGTACTTTTACTAACCCAGTATGTTCTTTTTCCATTATAACCCCATACGAATGCAATCCTTGTTGCTATTGTAAACTAAAGTATTATATTGTCACCCCAGATGAGAACTTATCGGGTGTCAGGTTATATTTTTCTTTTTTAACAAACATAAAAGATAAAAATATTAGTTTCTTGGGCTTTTTGATTCCGAATCAATATTCAGGTTTTTATTATCTCTTAAGATGAACAATGTAGGCCAAAAAGGAAATAATTTGTTAAATAGAACACCCTGCGTATTAGGAACCTATTTTATGATTAAATTCTGAAATAATTTCGACCGGAAGCCAAACCTATGTTGTAAAAAGAGTTGCAACCTTTTTAAAATAAGTTTTTTAATTTGTTATAATATAACATAAATAAAAGTAATTATTTTATATTAAATAAATTAATATTTATTTGTTTCTTTAAGGTAAACCTAATTTTTATCATATTATTGCAAGAGCAGAATAGCTCTTTATAATATATAAACACTTTAAGTTTCTAAAAATATTTATTAAATATCTTTAGGTAAACCTAATTTTTATCATATTATTGCAAGAGCAGAATAGCTCTTTATAATATATAAACACTTTAAGTTTCTTAAAATATTTATTAAATATCTTTATGCTGGAGAAAAGCCAATAAATATTTGAGGCGCGTCCAAAGAATCACTTCACGTCTGGCAGCCTTGTTAAGAATTTATTTTATGATTAGATTATTATAAAATAATTTCGACCTTAAACTTCTTTGTAACCTTTTCTGACTAAGTTTTGTTAATTTTTTATACAGGGTGATTCAAAAATCGATCACGAAACTTAAGGGGGTGATTTTACTTGACAAAATAAGGGTAGAGCTTCATATAATTTTTTTTCAAAATGTCATTCGTTTTCGAATTGCAAGCCGTCAAAGTTAAAGTTTTTATTTTTTGTTTTTTGAATTGCCTGCTTACAGGAAAACCGATTTGACTAATATTTGAAAGATAGGCTAAGTCGTCTGCGCTTTATCCTAATTCATATTTTTTAGTGTTGACAGCTACAGTAGTTTTTGGCATGTTTTTTAAAGACTGACACCAGGCCTTTTAAAAATGTGTTTTTATTTAAATCGCTAAACCCAACGGTTTAGACATAAATCACCCTTAAAAATTAAGTGGGAAATTTACTTTTCTCATTTCATTACCACCAGCTACCAAGTAAATAGCTATCAAATAATACTAAAGCTGTCACTGTAAAATAAAATACGCCTTTTAAACTTTAAACGTGAAAATCTACGCTGATGTTTCGTTTCTACCACATTGTTTGGGTTCTCGTAAGCATACGTGTGGATGTTATGTAGATTTGTTATGCCATCACGACTGAAACCAGCTTCGTCAGTGAATATCGTTAAAAAGAGCCTGCACCTTTGTGAATAAAACGGGTAGAGTTGTTTTTTTCTTAGTACCCTCCATGAACTAGCCTGACAGAGCCGCACTTAATTCCCAATTTTTCTGGTACTAGTACCTAGATTATCTTCAATAATTTCAAGCAATCTTTCTTCTTGTTGCACGTTTCTAGCAGTTCTGCGTCTTCCCCTATTTCCATAATAACTTTTAAAGGAACCACATTCCGCACGCCTTCTGTACACACTGGAAAATGTTTGAGCATGAGGGATATTTTTTCCGGATAACTCTTCATATATTATCTTCCTGCCAACTCTGCAATACCATTTGCTTTTCCATAACAAAAATGGATATCACAATGTTCGATATTTGAATATTGGCGATTAGCCATTATTAGTTATTTTAAGATTATAAATTAAATAGTTTAAAAAGCAAATTTATTTGATGTTTATCTGACAGCTTTAGTATACTTTCATAGCTATTTACCTGGTAGCTGGTGGTAACAAAATGAGAAAAGTAATTCACCACTTAATTTTTAAGGTTGATTTACGTCTAAACCGTTGGATTTAGCGAGGTAAATCAAAAGCACCTTTTTAATGGCCTGCTAGCAGTCTTTAAGAAAACATGCCAAAAACTACTGTAGCTGTCAACACTAAACAATTATGACAAGAAAACAATTGGCAATGTAGGTAAAGTGCCCTCTAGCGGCACACAATCAATGTGAATTGTTACTAAAAGCGCAGACGACTTAGCCAATCTTTCAAATATTAGTCAAATCGGTTTTCCTGTAAGCAGGCAATTCATAAAACAAAAAATAAAAACTTGAACTTTGACGGCTTGTAACTCGAAAACGAATGACATTTAAATATATATATATATATATATATATATATATATATATATATATATATATATATATATGAATCTCTACCCTTATTTCGTCAAGTAAAATCACCCCCTTAAGTTTCGAGATCGATTTTTGAATCACCCTGTATAACCTAAATGAAAATAATTATTGTATATTAAATAATTTATTATTCATCTATTTCTTTTAAAGTTTAATCTTAATTTTTATTATATAATTGCAAGAGCAGAATAGCTCTGCATAGTCTTCATAATAAAAAAAAACTTTAAGTTTCCTTAAATATTTATTAAACCCTGTATATTGTATTTCTAATAATTTTTAAAAGTAATTTTAAGAAGTAACAAATTTTTGTATATTTCTTTAATAGTTTGTATATTATATTATGCCTAGGTATGTATTTCACAGTGGTTTGTATTGCTATATATTTAAAACTATTTAAAAAGATATTCATCAAATATGGTATTCATTTATAGTTTTGCTAAAGCACAAACAGTCCGGCATAGTTAACTAAATCTCTTTCTAATCATTAATTTAAATTTTTGAAATATGTTTACGTAACATTAAATAATAAAAACCAAGTAGACACTTTTTAGCTAAATTATTTTTTGTTGACACTTGAGTATTTTTAATTAAGAGCTTCTCCAAGAAAATTGAAAAAAAACTAAAACTACCCATTTTTAAAATAAAGTTAACATATCATATTTCATTCTTTTTTTTAATTGTCGAGTATTAACCCCATTCATTTTACTAACAAAAACAAACCCGATATGGATGTTGACGGCCACATGTGTAAAGATCAAATAAAACGTTTCTGAAACGGGTAGATATGGTAATGGGCGCAGAAAGAACATCTTTAATATGTCTTTCTCATTTCTTCTGTATACCAGTATTAGTTGATAGGGATTTAGTTCGGCCAAAATAGAGTATAATTAATATAGTATTTTAACAACTAAGCCCATAACTCTACATAAATACGATATAAATTGCCTATATTTATCAACAGGATAAGTTTTTTTCGCTGTTTAGTACAGAGATCTCAGAAACCGCTGCAGCTACAGAGATAGTGTAAATCATTTTTTGTTTCGTCAAAAAAAATCATGGGTTTCTAGATATTTCAAAAAAAAAACCTTTTTTTTGGCTATGACATTTTATAAAAGGTCTTTTTATAAGCTTTCTAAGGATGTATGGCAAGATATATTTTAAATAAAAAAATAACGTCGTTTTAGGTCGTATTTCTACGGGCCACTTTTTGAAGTTAATATGGACCACAACAAGTGGTTGGTGTGTGGTCGGCTGTCGCCAGCTTGTAGTTCTGTTTGTCAACAGTGCTAAAATTTTTGTGGTCGTCTTAGCTACTACCGAACCACTTTTTGTGCTTCATATTAACTTTAAAAGTGGCCCGTGGAAACACGGCCTTAGACTACCAATAATAATAATTTTTAAAATTGTGTGTTTTTCTTTTTGGCCAAGAAACAAGTAAACTGGTATTGTTAAAAATGTCTTTACTTTTTGACAGTCTTTCCAGTGATTATTTTAACTTCCATATGCTTGTGAGACTCAGTTTACGTAACAATAATAATTTATGATTATAACTTTTAAGCGTTGCTTTCAAAAGACTACAAATTTGGTTTTTAAAAATATAGCATGGGTATGGGTAATAATAGTGGAATCTTCGATAATCTTTGAATAGTAATGTTCCGCTTTTTTTACTCAGTTTAATTTTAAGCACAGTTTAAATTATTATTGTAGTAAATGTAGTAGTGAAATTGATTCCTGCTTATTAATTGTTAGTTTTTGTTATTTATTTAAATCAATTTAGCTTGTCTTTTAAAGTTTAACACATTTAAAATACTATTAATGTCTCGTTAAACGTTTTAAAAACTTTTATAGAAATAAAAACTTAAATATATATTTTTTAAGTTAGTGTTTCCAATTACTAAAAACTTAATAAACATATTTTTATTTAAATTATAGGCTTAAAACATTTATAGGACTGCATGAGATGAAAAGAAAACTCATTGTCAATAAAACTAGTTCAATTGCTTAAGGCTAAATGACATAAAAAACAAAATTAAAATTAATTATTATCAAAACTTCGTTATTTTTTATTAAAAGTATATTTTGCTATACATTATTAAAAATCTTATAAAAAGGCCTTTTAAAAATGCCACAGCCAACTATGGTTTTAGTTTAAAAAACGCCAGTTTATGTCGTACGAAAAACGGATTACCACATTAAATATTGGAGTACTCCATTTTATTAAGAAGATAATTACCACAAGTTTTCCATTTACATTTTTGCTATTCCGAATATTAACCGAGTTACATAGGAAAACAAATGAAAAAAAATGGCTTTTTCAAAATATCTGGTTAGCCATGATTTTTTGGACGAAACAAAAAGTGATTCAAATTAAGCTCTAACAACTACAATTCTTTCCCCATTTAACCATCTCTGTGGCTGCAGTGGTTTCTGAAATCTCTGTACTAAACATCCAACAAAACTCATCCTGTATTTTTGATATCTTGTCAAAAAACGATAATAAATTATTGTAGGAAAATTCATTATTGTTTTCTTTCAAAAGATAAAAATAAACTGTGTTTTCTATGACTCAGGTCTAGGTCTACAAAAATAGCTAATATTTTCCGATTACTACCAAATTATGCTTCATGATTCCAAGTAGCAGAATACATAAATACACTGGACAAAAGAAAAAACCCACCAACGCACCAACGAAATGTTGCTCAAATACAATGTTAAATAACTTTTCCGTTTTCGGTGCGGTTTCGATTACATTTTGACCCAGTTGGAACCCTTTTATAAAGAATATTATTTAATATGGGGATTGCCAAACATTTTATGGGATTTGTTTAGTTAGTCGCACCCCAAAGAAAATCTAGGTGTTAAAAGCAAATTCTCTATTTGTATTGTTTTCGCGAGTTTAATCAAATTTATCAAAAATTATTTATTTGTACTCTACGATATTTTATTTAATAAGTCTTTCAGATGCCTCAACTAATAAAAAGGTTAGATATTTATGCGAAATTTGTGATTTGACCTTAAATTTAAATAAATTCACAAAAAAAACCTGGTATCATGAAAATCAAGCATCACAGTACCCATACATATATGGATATTTTTTCATTTTTAGATGTTGAAGGTTAAAGGTGTCCCTATTTTTTAACAACTTCCTATAGCACCCTGTATAATGGAAAGAAAAGTGGCATCGTATTTAACGTTAGTCTTGAAATCTTATTTTCCTGAACTATTAACGATTATACAGTTAAGTAGTAAAGAGTGAAATTTTATATTTCATCTTCTTCTAAAAACTTTAGGACAAGTGCATATCGGTGTCATATTTCCAGAATAAGAGAGGTGACAAAAACGATCGGCCACGTGCAGTCGTCCAATCACGAACGAGCAAGGGAAAGAAGATGTCATTAACACTTTGCTCGTAACTTTTAATGTTTTGCTTAGACAAATTTAAGGTTTAACATATTGTTTAGAACAATTGTGTTTGGTTTATTTAATAATAAATTATTTTAATTGTATTATCTTATTTTGCTTAAGTCGCATATAGCTTATTAAATTAAAAATCGATTATTTAAGATATTTTAAGGAATACTGTCATATGCGTAACAATACATACAACTTGGGAGGGGGGCAAGGGAGGCTCATAAAAATTTTAGGGACCAGACAAAGCTCTTAACCCACAAAAGCTATTACATTTGTGTTTATATGGGAGCTAAGAATAGCATGCTTAGAATTTTCATTTTTTTTTTAAATCTAAGAAATATGAGGGAAAGTTAAAACATTTTCATTTTTGAAGTTACCCTTTATATCCTTTATTATAGGAGATAGCGAAAAACCATAGATGGAATTTTTATAGAACTTAACGTAGAATCTACAGAAAGTATTCAACTTTTTATATAGGGTTGCGTTAAAAGTTACGGTGACAACTTTATATTTTCCTAATGAAACACCCTGTATACTTTTTGACTAATTTAAACTCCTGATCACTACGAGAATAAATACAGGGTTAGTATAGAAAAAAAACTGAAACGGTGGATAATCTCATCAACCGTCAAACATAAATGAACCAAATTATGTGCGAAGGGGTAACTGAACATTAAGAGTTTAAAAATTGTATTTCCAAGATTGCCAAGTTTATAGCTTTCCCTCTAGGTTGAGGAATTTTAAAATTGTAAATGGAACACATTATTTTTTAATATTGTTATCAATTGCTTGTATCAACTCTATTATGACCTGATCTTATCGTTATTTTTTACTTCTGTCAATTTCGAAGATATGACATTAAGCTTAAATACAGAAACGACCGGATATGGTAAGTTATCTCAAAAACGATCCAACCGAAATTCGTTAAAATTAGTACAGGGAGTAACTGGACATTTTACATTTAAGAATTGCATTTACAATGTTTCACAATTAAATTTTCATATTACCATTCCTTAACTTTTATTTTAAGAATCTTGAAGCGTCGCAAAAATGTTATCTATGAATTTAGAAGGTCTCGTTTTTCCCTAAACTGATTATGACAACGTTTCTTAGATAATTGACCATACCTAGCCGTTCCGGTATTAATTTTGAAAAAACCATGATGCCATATCTCTGAAATTGAGAGGAGTAAAAAAAATATAAGGTCATAATAAAGTTTATAAAAGCAATGGATTACAATAATAAAAAATAGGGTACCTATTCCATGTAAAAGTTTAAATTTTTGTAACCTACAAAGAAAACTATAAACTTGGCAACCTTCCATATACAATTTTTTAATTATTCTTGTTTAGTTACCCCTTGGCACAAAATTTGGTTCATTTATATTGAAATAAAATGAAATAATTTATTGATGCTATTACGCCATTGGCATTTACACACGTCATATAGTAAGAAAATAAAGTAAAAACTAAACAGATATAAATAAATATAAAATAAAGATATAGTTTAAATACATTAAGAGGTATATAATATACAAAGATTAAAACACATAGTTCAGAGAAAACAAAATGGTACATTTAAAAATTCATTATAAGAAAAAATTGTATACAGACAGGCTCTAAAATAGAATTAAAATATCAAAAAATTCATAGTTTAAAAACTCTTAACTAAATAAAGGCTTTAGTGACCAGCAACGCCTTTATTCGTGCTTTAAAAAGCCTTAAAGGCAGTTCCCTAATACTCAAGGTAAGCTTGTTAAAATGTTTAATACCCATGCATCTTGTAGCATTCTGGCATCTCACCAGCCTATTGTATGCCACAGCCAAGTAATTCTGTTACGGATCTCCATTGAGATTTCTCAAAGAAAAGACCATGGACACTGTCTTCTCCTTGTTAAGTAGAAGTTTGTTGGCCCCAAACCAATCCTTAACTCCCGTCCGTGCCAGTGACAGCTCTTCCAGTGCTTCCTGCAAAGACCCAGCACCCCGATAGAGAGAAGTGTCATCCGCGAAGAGTGTGATGTCCGCAAACCGGCTACTATAGGGCAGATCGTTATTTGACGGTTGCTGAGATAATTCACCGTTCCGGCTTTTTCTACTAACCCTGTAATCCTGTACTATCTTTATAAACATGCTCTTTCTCCAAAAGTAAATTACATACCTTAATATTTCATTTTTAAGAAAATTTTCTTTTAAAAATTTATTTACAATAGGATTTTAAATGACTTTATTATTGTTACAGGGGTATCAAAAGATTTATAAAACTGATTTTGAAGTTAAGCAAAAATTAGTTATTTTAAATTTTTGTAATAAAATGACCTAAAACCCCTCATAATTTGCTTTTCAAACACCTGATTCCTCCAAATTCGTACATTAAACAAATTTTAAGTTGTAAACGAATGTGATTAAGGCGTTTTGGCCAAATTAGGGGTTAATAATATTTTGTATTATTATTTTTATCGGTTCTAAACTTTGTTTCAAATAAATTTTCTTTATGACCTTTTCCTTAAAAATGAAAAATAATGGTAGGTTGCACTTAAGAGAAAAATCATGTTTTTTAAGTTTTTGAGAACCCTGTATAGAAAATAAGCATTAACTCTTGGTAAATTATATTTTGTTGCAAGCAAAAAACTTTATAAAGAAACTCTTTTTTCGAAAAACATAGTAGATCTTGTAGTTTTTTCAATATTTTAATTTTAATATATGGATTCCATGGGAAAAACATAAAGTTTTCACCGTAACTATTTAACACAACCGTGTATAAAAATCAAATACGTGGATGCTGGGTGATAAGTTTTACAAAAATTGTATTTATGGTTTTTAGCTATCTCTTATAATAAAGCATATTAAAGGTAAAATCAAAAGCAAATGTTTTTTTCCTCGTATCTATTGGATAAATAATTTTAATAAAATTCTATGTATGTCGTTTTTAGTTTTTTGATAAGTTCAGTAATAACTGATCCCAAAAACGTTTAAATTTGCCCACCCTGTACAGAGTGTCCCATTTTGTTTGCAATTGCGATGTATTTCAGTTATTAATAAAGATAGAACCTTCCGGTTTTGTCAAACCTAAATTACTTTTTGTGAAAAGAAAGATGCCGTAAACAAAGCCGTCATGGCTCTCTTGGTTTCTGAGCTACAGGGCGATTTAAAAATTCTAAGGTACACCTTGTATCTCAGTTAACTGATAACTTTTCAAAAAGATAAAAACGGATTCTTATATAACTTTTTATGTAGAATCCAGTAGCGTAGTCAGATGTTTTCCAAATATTATTGTTTTTTATTTCATATCCAAAGTTTTGCAGTAGGCCATGCAAACAAAACAAAATCAAAACAATTTTTTCATTGGCTTAATTACTGTAGTGGTATTTACGTCACGACTTTCAAAATTGGATTTTGCTTCTTGCTCTTTTCTTGTGATATTATTCTAGGTAGGTAGCACTTTTAGAAGCAAAATTTTTAATTAGTAAAGGGTTTTAATTAAATAATTTTCTAGATTTATTGTTTACATAATAATTATATTAAGTTAATTTTTCATTTAAAAAGCATCTATTAATTAATATGGTTACTGGCTTTTTCAATGAATGCAACACATTTTTTTGTTGAAGCTATTTTTTCTAACTTCATACACTTTTTGTTTTATATTTTTCTTAATAGAGAATAATAATATAAATAAAAATGTATTATGCTAATAATAAATCGAGAAAATTATTTAAATAAAACCATTTAGTAATTAAAACTTTTGCCCAAGAAAGTGCTACCTATCTAGGGTTATAACAAAAGAAAAAGCATTATTAAGTCTAATTGCCAAAGTCCAATTTTAAAAGTCGTGACGTAAGCACAACTGTAGTAATAAAGTCAATGAAAAAATGGTTTTCATTATTTTGTTTCCATTGCGTACTGCAAAATTTTGGATATGAAATACGAAAATTGAGAATTTTCTCGTGTAATATATTTTTTAAATGCTTGTTAAAAGGCAAATTATTTTTTGAAAAATATACAGGGTGTTCCAGTAAAAAAAATCAACATTGGTCAATATTTTAAAAACAATAATATTTGGAAAAATCTGACTACGCCACTGCATTTTACATAAAAAGATAATAATTCCGTTTTTACCTTTTTGATAAGTTATCAATTACCTGAGATACAAAGGGTTCCTTAAAATTGTCAAATCTCCCTATAGCTTAGAAACTAAGAGGGCCATGGCGGCTTTGTTTACGGCATCTTTCGTTTCAGGAAAAAGAAGCTTAGATTCGCGAGTACCGCGAGGTTCTATCTTTAATAATAACTAAGATACCCCGCAGTTACAACCAAAATTTTTTTTCTCCTTGAACTTAACTTAAATCTATATTATTAGTATAAAATAAACCTTTTATTAGGTTATATAATAATTATTATGCAGTAGCAACTTATTCTAAAGTATTTAAATAAAATATTTAAACTAGAAAGCAAAATTAGAAATGAACACACAAACATTGGATACCAAATAAAATCTTTGTATTTTTAATGAATTCTGAATAAATAAAGATTTTGAATTGAAATTGGGACACCCTGTACATCTAATATCAGTAACACTTCCTTGTAGAGACCTCCCAACAGTCCCAACACTTTCACTCTGGGAGAGGAAGGTACCTACAGTAAAATTTTATATGTATGCATACCTTTATATCCTACATTTTTTTCTGGGGGCTGCCCATACCCTAGGGGTGCCTAGCCACATTATAACGCTTTATGTACGCATATGTCTATATGCAACCGAGTATGCAACATTTTCCTGGGTTGGAGGAGGGAGCTTGGCAAAACCTGGGGGGCGGAGTTACGCCTATGGATACTATTACAAAGGTAGGTAGAGTAGAATGGGCGTTGATGGACAGAATAGATATCAGATTACCACCACTCTAAGGGAGTGCACAAAACGGCAAACATGCAGGCCAATTAGCGAACTGTTAACCTCCTAACGAACTAAATTTCGGAAAAAAGAACGGTCAATGAAAAATAAGCTAATTTATTAAAGTTTTTAGAAAATAAATAAGACCAAGTGAGCCTTCTATAATTTCACGCCTTATTACAAATATTTTACATTTGGCTTCCTAGTAAAAAAAAACTTCTTAGGTAGAAGGTATTGATATGTTACTTATATATTAATAACGCGGTGAATAAAAATTAGGGTTAAAAGTTACATTAAAATAAGTTACTGGCTACACACAGGCAAATTATTCGAAATTCCTGGTATTAATATACTACAGTGTAATTTGAAGCAAATTTTACTTAAAAAGCTCATACAGTTTATTAAAATATGTGATTTATCAATGATAACTAATAAAAAATATATATAAATGAATTTATACAGGATATGCTCATAAAATATACCACCACTTGTTTATTTTTTGAAAGCTGTGTTGCCCACTGACATGCCACTGGGCCCAATTGTATTAATCTATGCAGCGCTTTACAGGCGCCTTTTTTCATTTAATGAATGTACTAAATTTTATGCGATTCGGTTAAGGGGTTATAAGGTATTTAAAAATTACCTACTTTTTTAAAAACTTTAACACCTGTATCTCAGAAATCACTCCCTTATAGTTATTTTTATTTTAATATAATCAAGCACATAATTTTCGTTAAAACGTCTTTGTTATTATTAAAATCGGTATTTTAGATATTATTAAAAACCATCTTTTTTTTACATGTTTAACACCCTGTGTAAAACTAAAAAGAAAAAATACTTCTACTTACCTTAATAAATCAATAGCTTTAAAATACTGTATGTAGCTAGTATCAAAGGATGATCCGGGATGAGATAAAATAATTACATGACTTAAATAAAACAAAAATAACAGGTATCTGCAAAATGAACTCTTAATTTCATCATTAGTTGCTAAAAAATCTTCGGTAAAATTATTTTCATCGCTAAATCCTCCCATTTTTCTACGAGAATATCAGTGTCTAATAAACTATATAAGTGAAGGTAGACAATTTGGTTTTCTTCGTCATAAGATCCTAAAATTCTAAAATTAAATATACAATTGTATAATACAATAAAGTTAAAAACATGTTGTAACTAAGCTCTGGAAAGTTAAATTTTCTGCACACTTGTAGAAAGAAGCTATTTTCTAATATTGAGTAATGACTGTAATAACGTATAGTTTAATTAATTTTATGAACGTGTTCAAGGCCGCCGAGAGTCGTGCCGGGCCCTGGCACAAGTAGTAATATTTTCTTTTAAGACTTTGTATATTAAATACATGCGATTTTATTTACTTATCCTGTACATTTTTTATATATTAATTCTAGTGTCGTACCTGTATATTGGCCTTCACATTTTATTTTAATAAAATCGAGTAATAATTTTTATCAAAACGTGTTTGTTTTTTTAACACCCTGTATATCAAATACAAATTATAAAACCACCAAAATATGCGCATGTTTTTATTTGTCATTTCTATACGTAAAATTTTACTTTATCACTTATAAAAATTGAATAAAATAAAAAATAATGATAAATGGGTTATTTGTTAGTACTGTTTTCTATTCATTTTTAGATAGTGCAATTATATATAAAAAAATAAAAATATCTAAAAATTGCAAAAAGATGTAAGAAGTTTGTACTAGGTTTGTATAAGGAGATCTTAGTCTAAAACATACAATATGTTTTTTTGTTTCCAACATATTCCGCTCTACTTTTTGCTTTGGTGAAAATAGGGTGCATTTTTTTGTTAATTTTTCCATTATGTCTATATTTTAAGAACCACCTAATTTATCTCTTATTGTATGACCCTATATCTGACATCAAATTGATCTACGTACCACTAGCAATGTCTTTCAAAACTAGCACAAATAAAAATAATACTTTAAATGTCTTTAAATTTATTACAAATACATCCTGATTTTAATTATCACTTTTCTAACAATCACCAACAACTTTTTACAAAACCCAACTTTAAACTAACAGGGTACTAAAACTAGGTGCAATAAAATAATTTTTCCTACGACCACTTGTGAAAATAGCAAATAGCACACTGGTTTCATGCATAGAAAATGTGTTATATCACACTAGTGTTGCAAAGTACTTTACAACACTCGTGTGATATATATTATGATGTCATTCTAAAAACTGCTATTAGTTTTGAAAGTGACATATTTATTGTAGTGATATTAAAAAAACTTTTTACTTACCTTAAACAGTAGAACCCAAATTAGCGAAAATCATCTTATTAACGTTAAGTTACTACACAGTATAAGCTTTCTTCTGATATTAAAAAGAGTAATAATAAAATTCCCGAAAAAATAAAAACATAAACAAAAATAGACATAACCACAAAAAACAACTTTGACTGACTGCTCGCTCAGTGGCACAGTGTTGTCAGGCAAGTAGAATAAATTAAAAATCTTCCTCCTACCTTTGAGCACGTACTTTATACCGGCAGGCTTGCCACTTGACCGTTCGACCTAAAGCGCCAGAGAAAAACTCCTATAGATCAAATTCCTTTCTCTCTGTCTTCGTGTACTCAAACAACTAGTTAAATCTTTTTTTAATCCCTTAATTAAACCTGAGGCTAATAGAAACTTTATGAATCCACTTTCTTTTATCCATTCATAAATAGAATCAGACCCTTCCGACGTTGCCAAATGCTTTCCATATTTTTGCATGGTATAACTGACGTTTAGTAGTCGTTTTTTCTTACTTTTAGGACTTTAGGTTATGCATTTACAATTTTCATATTTTTTATATTTTTCTCAAAAATATGAGGAAAAAATGTAATTTTTACTTAATTTTACATGTGATGTTCAGTTTCATTAACTCGTTTTACCAATTTTACCCCACCCAGCACCCCTTTTCACTCCCCGGTCCCTAAAGTTTGTTTGCTGATATTTTTTAAAAACCGAATATTTTAGATATGCGCCACTTACGTTTTATTTAGAAGAGTGTCTAAAATATTTAAGTATCAATAATTTTTAAAAAACCCTTAAAATAGCAGAAAACCGTATTAAACTATTACCGTTATTACCTAACCAAACCATAAAATTTTTATTAAGTGAGGGCCTTTTTAAATTCCAAAATGATAAAAGTTATAAATGCTTCTAAGTAGGTGATTTTCGATGTAAAAATATTGTCAAAACAGTATAATATAGCAGTGAGGAAAAGTACATATCACACTAGTGTTACAAAGTAAAAATCACCCTAGTGTTGCAAAGTTCACAATTGTTTTTATTTTTTCTGTAAAGACAAACTTTTTTTTGGTGAATAATTTGTGGTCGTAGAAAAAATAGTGTACAGTACTCGTGCGAAAATGACTTTCTTACACTCGTGGGTTTGTCGCACTCGGCTAACGCCTCGTGCTACAATATTCTCACTCGTGTGAAATTAGTAATTTTCCACACTTGTAATGTAATATACTATACCAGGTATATTGCGATAATGACATCCTTTATTATATTTGTCCAGCTGAAATTTTTGAGAAAAACTCTAGTTTATTTTATTGCATTAATACCACAAATTTTGAATAATTTGCCTGTGTCCGCCGTCCAGCAATTCTTATTAAAAAGGCTTTTGTTCTTATACTTCTTTCCAAATGGGAAAGTTTTGAATTACTATCTTTACGAAAAAAGTGTCTTTTTATAAAAAGTCCTGCTTGACGAGAAAATACATTTCCACAAAACTATTTGCATGTTGGATTTATAGGGTGACTTAAGAAAAGGACCTTTTTCCAAATTAATATTCAGGGATTTAAGTTTTTTTAGTCGGTATATAGCCGTATTTGAGATATCTGGATCTAAAAAATCACTTTGTGTATGGCCAGGTCTAAGCTATACAAGGTGTTTTAGAATTATAGTTTGGGCATTATAAGTTTTAAAAAACAACTGAAAACTAATATTGGTTAAAAAGTCAGTAACCCTAGTAACCACAATAAAAAATGTATTTTATTGCTTTAAAAAGTCAGTAACCGGAGTTACTTACTATGTAATTATTAATAATATAAAGTGCTCAAAGTATAGATGTTTATTTTTGGGAGTATGAATCTTTAGGTGATAATAAGAAGAAGAGTTTAAATAAACCTATGTCCTAAATGTCTTTACTTTTAAGATAAAGAGTGGTAAAAATAATTATTAAAGCATAAAATTCTGATATACCCTGTAAAGCTTAGACCAGGCCATAGTGGCCATACAGAACGTGATTAAAAAAACGGCTGTTTAAATTAATTTTTACCATATTGTGACAAAACACCTATTATTTACAAAATTATTTATATAAAGCTAAAGCCAGAATAGATTTTTACCAACCCGTATCTTCGAAATCATCCACCTTTCGACCAAGGTAAGTTAAGCTAGATCGTCATATTTTAGCTTTATAAACTTGTGATAGCATTTGTTCCGCACCTTTTGGAAACACCCTTTATGCATTTTTAAAGCGTCATGTTTGAATTTTTTAATTAATGTAAAGAATTAAAAAAAAACTAGCCGATTTTGGTGGAGAATTTATTTAAGATTTTAAAACCCTTCTTAATTTTCTTGTGCAATCAACGGTTGCTGAGATATTGATGGTTAAAGACAAAAAGATCTTTTTATGCAAAGTTTGATATCTCAGCGAGAAGTGGTCGTATCAAACTTAAAAACGCAAATTAAAACTAAATGAAGTTACCCGGTCTATATGGTGGTCAAGTTGGAAAAAAATTTCAAGGTCTTAGACCAAAAAAACAAAAAACCATCGAAAAACATCGAAAAAAAATCTTTTTGGTATTCACTATTATTGCGTGGTACACGTTGCTTATTTTTTTCGTATGATCTTAAAACTAGAAACTTTAAGCTTTAAAATGTTTTTTTTAATTCCAGTCCGACCAATTTTAAGCGAAATACAGCCACTTGAAAAACCTTAAAAAAAAAAAAATTTTCATAACCTTTAATTTTTTCCACAAGTGTACAAAATAAATAATAATATTAAACCAAAAGTTTTTTTTAATGACAAATGTTCCTTTATACAGTGAACATGAAAAATTAAAATCTGGATCCACTTCATTATAAAAATAGCATCATAAATTTTGGATCCAACCCCAGAAATTAAAAGCGAACAGAAACACCTGTAGGCAAGTTAGACAGACTGTAATAGACCGCATCAATCTTTTAACATGTCTTTTTTTGTCTTGTTTTCTTTGGCCCTTGTTAAATATGAATCTGACGTAATGGATAATAAATAATAAAAATTAAATGAGGTGACAAAAATGAATACGGTTTTTTAATGCTATTCTACCCTCTGATAATGCCAAACAGAAGTTAAAATATGGGTGGATGATTTCGGAGATACGGGTTATTAAAAATCTAAAAAAATACTTTTTAATGTATTTATAGTAAGGCTGAAGAATCATATATATATATATATATATATATATATATATATATATATATATATATATAATATATATATATATATATATATATATATATATATATATATATATATATATATATATATATATATATATATATATATATGTACAGTGGTATTTTTCCGGTTTTCGGTATTATACAAAAAACATACCTTAAGCGCAATATTCCATATATAAAAACAATACCCAAATAAACAAAACATACACAAAACTATTTAAAAACACCCTTCACATTATGGCCACAATACGTATTCGTATTACCTAATATTTATTGTAGACTGATAATAAAAACTAAATCTTGGGGATTAAAGAAGTGGAATGTACATGTTATTAAGGTTGTTAATCTTTTTTATCATTTATTGAATTATTTGATTTTTATATTGCTATAATTTGAAAAACTCCCGTTTTTTTAAATTTATTTCAGATTTTAAAATTTTTGTGTTTTTAGAAACAAAACGGTGATTATTTGTTCTTTTGTGATTAGTCAAAGCTGTTGCGTTCTTTTTGTCGTATTTATGACCTTTTAGTCTATTTTCTAAGTATTGACTTGTTTGTCCGATATATGTAGCTTCGCAGTTTCCACATGGGATTTCATAAACAATGTTGCTTGTTTTTTCTTTAGGTGTTCTAGATTTTATTTTTTTTTTTTTTTGCTAAAAGATTATGTGTTTTGTGGCAGACTTGTAAATTGTACTTTTCGAGTAGTTGCTGAAATTGTTGAGATAATCCAGTAACATATGGCAAGAAAATGTAACTTTGAGACTTATTTAACATAACAGCTTTGACTTATCACAAAAGAACAAATAATCACCGTTTTGATTTTAAAGACACTAAAATTTTTGAAATCTGAAATTAATTTAAAAAAATCCGGAGTTTTTCGAAATGATAGCAATACAAAAATCAAATAATTCAATAAATGATAAAAAAGATATTAACAACCTTAATAACATGTACATTTCACTTCTTTAATCCCCAAGATTTAGTTTTTATTATCAGTCTGCAATAAATATTAATACGAACACGTACTGTGGCCATAATGTGAAAGGTGTTTTTAAATAGTTTTGTGTATTTTTATATATATATATATATATATATATATATATATATATATATATATATATATATATTGCGCTTAATGTATGTTTTTGTATAAAACGATTTTTTAAATTTATATAACATTAGCATTCTTGTTATAGTTTTAATGTTTGAAAAAGGCAAACCCATATGCCGAAACGTCACAATAAAGATTTTTAAAAATTTTATGTAGCTCCTTGAGAATTGACTTTTAAAAAATAATAATAATATGACATTTTAACCATTTTAATGTTTATTTAACTGACCTAAATCGAAGAAAACTTCCTCTTATAAATTTCGCCCTGTGCAAATGTCCCTGCTGCACCCCCGCCAGGAATGGCCCTGACCACCTATTTAAATTACATAACAATTAATTACATCCTTTGAAATATTACTTAAAAAGTACTGGCTGTATTAAGATAATCTTGATTTCTTAGGTTAGGGCGCGTACCCGCCTCAGGGACAGTTTTTCTCGGGCCGGCCCTGCGTTTTAGCGGTTTTCATGGTGCCCATAATGAATCTTCTTTTAAAGTTTTTAACTAATAATTCAATGTTTTATTAAAAAATTACGTTGGTGGCAGGAGAAAATTCCTCATTTTCATATTTAACCCGACAGAACATATAATTTTAAGCGTAAATTAAGTAAATAAATTAAGTGACATTTAATCAAAAACGATAAGGGTTGGGCAAATGTAAGAAGATAACTTGTTTTTTAGGTTTGTAAACAAGTCCTATCAATACAAGGCATACAAAAAAATTACTTAAAAAAACTGGTAACCTCAATTACTAAAAAAATTAATTTCTTTTTGGATGTTGGTCATAATTCGAGCAACGTTTTTAATTTGATTTTTATTAACACGCTTTTATTAACTTGGGTTGTAACTATCTATCTATCAATCTATCTATCTGGCTGCCTATGTAACGGAATCTTTGAGCCTAATTTTAACCAACTTCCAGCTATTCGATTTCTTTGAAACTTTGCACACGTATTAAGGAAACATGACAATGCAATAATCTGCAAACAGTATCCCGTTATCTTTTTTTGGATCGCCAGGAAAAAAATCCATTATATTATAAAAACAACACCTAGGTTGCCATCTGTTGGCAACATTTCAAACTTTGCTATTAAATGAAGAAGAAATTTTAAGCGTCAGATTTAATATTGCACCAAACGGTCCAAACATTGCCTGGATTGCCATCTGTTGGCAAAATTTCAAACTTTGCTACTTAATGAAGAATAAATTTTTTAGTGAGTTGCAATCTGTTGGAAAAATTTTAAAATTTGTTACTCTTGTTCATTAAAAATTTTTTCGCCATTTTGTCAAGAGTAGCAGAAACAAAAAATGAAAAATAATTAATAGTTTAAAAAACTAAAAAAACACGCTTTTATATGCAACCGAACTAAAAATTAGAAAATAATTTTCATTAAAAAAAATATTGCCATTTCATAGTAAAAAGCGTGGGGTGATAAATATATTAAATGTTATAATTATTATATTTGCAAATATCTATGATGGAAAAGTTATGAAAAAATAGTAAAATGCACCCTACGCTTTTTACTATGAAATGACAATATTTTTTTAATGAAAAATTATTTTCTAATTTTTAGTTCGGTTGCATATAAAAGCGTGTTTTTTAGTTTTTTTAAACTATTAATTATTTGTATAAATTAAATGTCGGCACCTACAGTTTAAGTAAAAATGGATAATTTAAATACAGAAAAGCGATTCTAATTACTGAACTATAATACCAAGTCTTATAGAAACAGTTTAAAAAAGCAGATATTTTTTAGCATTTTTAAATACGCAAGTATTTTCAAAATCTACGTTCCATAAAAATATTTAAGTTATTTTTCGCGTTAACCGTATTCATCGGGGTGGTTTAAACCGCATTTGAAATGACAATATAAATATGAAAGTTAGATAGAGATAGGTATTCAAATGTTTTTAAAATGTTTTGAACCGTCTTAACACGAAGAAACGCCCTTAATATAACACTGCGTGTCCATTAAAACTAGAAATAATCAAGAACAATAACTACATAATATGTATTTCGAGATTACATAAATTTGGAAATGTCAAGTATAGAATTACTTGTAAATGCACGAAATATTTATAGAACAAACAGCTCCCCTGCTTAATACATTCAAAGTTTAACATTTAAAAAGAAGACCTTATACAAGTGCATTCTGAACACGTGTTTCACGTCTAAAAAAACGACACAAAAAAAGTCCAGAATCGTTGAAAAAAATGATGTAGCTTTATTTTAACCATCTCATTTAATTTCTTATTTGTGTGTTATGAATATGTCTGTATATTATTTCGAAAAGACAGCTGCGTTGATGTGCCATTGTTTTTTAGGACGGCTCGCGACTGTTTTTAGAATATTCTGTGCGGGAGACAATAGAAGTGTTATGAAAATTTAAAGGTACAAAAATTAACTGTAAAACACGTGCTATATTAAACAACATTACGTTTAAACTTTTGACCTTTATTAAATTTTAGCAAACAAAAGTATTTTTAATAATATTTTGCATTTAAAAACCAATAAGTAACACAAATGCCAAAAAAATCAACTTAGAAAATTCTAAGTTTTAAAATAAAAAGTTTTAAATAATACTTAGTTATTTAATCTCTAAATTAGTTTTTGTAAATTTTATTTTGATGGCAGGCTTCTCACAAAAACATTGAGTTTAATTTGAATTTTCGGATTTTTGGGGATTTGGTATTATTAAAACATTACTTAACACTTGTTTATTATTATTATTATTATTATTATTATTATTATTATTATTATTATTAAGTTGCAACTCTTCTTACTCTAAATTAAAAATATTTTTAAAGACAATTTTTAAAAAATCTTCCTTTAAATACAATGAAAAACAAAAAGCACAAATTTCAGACGCCACTGACCTTAACATTAGCTGACAGAGTATAGTGATTTTCGGCGCTGCCAGACAGTATTACCAATTTTCCCCCTTACATACCCTTAAGTTAATTCGTGTTTATAGTTTAAAGCTTATTCAGTATATGCAGGGTGTTTGGGAAATGTGACGCTAAACTGATATAAGGGGTCTTTCAATAAGAGTGATAGCTTTTCAAATAGGGATTTTTCGGTTTCTAATCCATATTTTTAAATTTCTTGGTGTTACTATATTTAGTATAGTGTGTAGTTTTATGATGCAGCGTCCTTCACCTTTTGACCAGTTGAAAAAATAAAAATAATATTACCAAAGTGGTAGCCCAGTTGTGGCTACTCAACGTTTAATCACTCAAGAATTGGGGCGCAATCATCCGTACTCTGCGCAGGTTAAACGCCGCACTCTGGAAAGTATAAACGTAAGTTAACTTTACCTTCCAACTTACTTTTGAAACTTTTCCACAGTGCAGCGTATACCCTGCGCAGAGTACGGATGATGGCACCTCAATTCTCGAGTGAATAAACGGTGAATAGCCAAAACTGAGCTACCAATTTGGTAAATTTTTATTACTTCCAACTGATCGAGAGGTGTCAGACGCTGCATCATTAATTGCACACTATACAAATATAGTAAGTAACTTTGTATGGTGTAGGAATAGGCAATTTACTGGGTTTTTCTTTGAAAAACTTAGAAAGCTTAGTAAAAAAAATAAGAAAAAAAATGTATCTTTATTTTCTAACTTTAATAAAAATATACAATTGCATAAATATCAGTGGCGTACAATATTTTTTTTAGAAATGTTTGTTCATGTGCCACTCGAGACGCCACTAAACTTAATAAATATAATTATTTACTGTTGTTAATATCGCTGTTAAAATTTATGCAAACCAGAATAAAACACATTTAAGACCTGAATAAAAGCTTACAAGTTTAACACCCTGTATCAATGCATTTCTGGACCTATGTGTAATAATGATTTTTCCCCAAAATTGGCTTAAGAATATGCACTTAGCATTACTTTTACAGGGGTAATAAAATAGTTTTAAAACAAAATTGTTTAGTACTCTTACACACACAATTTCAATTATTTTTATTCAACAGTTAAGATACATATTTTATCCACAACTCTTTTCAGAATTCAGTAACCAAATGGTACTCATACTCTAATTATATAATTTTAAAGACGATTAGTTGCAATGCTTTTTAATAAATACAATTCTGTAGGGTTATATTCAGTTATATTCACAAAAAAATTGTGCAGTATTAAAAGGTAGGTAACTTACCCTTTTTTGCGTAAAACTGAGTTTTTTACTGATTTTTGTTGCAGGTTATTAAATGTCATACGTTATCATTAAAAGAAAATATAGGTATGCACTCGTTTTCTAAAAATTTGGATGGCAATTTTTAACAAATTTTAACTTGGTAGTTTTTTTCACCCTTTCGGGGTCATCCCACCCAGGTCCGACGACTGCCCCCTAGGTGGTGCACTGCAGCCTGAAGGCTTATTGTACCTTGACCCCTACTCCTTCTCATTCACACACCATTCATTCCATAACTTGGATGGTTGTTGCTCGGTCCGCATCCCCGAGCAGAACACCGTGTGCCGTTGCCCAAAACACCGCCGTTGCCGGACACCCATCCAAATTATGGGCGCGCATTTCACTGCTTAACTCCGGAGATCGACGCTTGCCGATACAACCGAAGCAGCCACAAGCGCGCCTTAACTTGGTAGTAAAAAATGAATCATTTTTTTAGGTTGAAGAACCTCAACACAATTGAATAAGAATAAGTATTTAGTTAGAGTTTCTATTCATTTTAATTTGATTTATTTAGATATATGTTTACGGTCCTCAAAATTTTTGAAAACCTATGACATGCGTACCTTCTTCAGAACAGACAGTTTTAGAAGCCGATTGTACATTAAAATAATAAAAGGTTTTTATCTTACCTGATCTTACCATACCAATACACAAAGTGTATTTTTTGGATGTAAATTAAAAAACATAATTATTTATTTATTTTTATTCTTCATTATTACTTGGATCTTAAATATAAGATAATAATTTACAAAATTACAATACCTTTTTGCTGTAAAAAAATAATAATAAATCCTTAACTAAACTTATTATTACTTAATTAATTACTAATTAATAATCAGATTCTGTTTTAAATTCGCTTGAAATCGGAATGGTTAAATTTTGCCGCTTATTCGAAATTTCTGTTATTATACTTTTTCTGAAAACAAAAAAAACTAGTTAGTAGCTGTAAAGTATTTCTAGTAATTACCCAAAACTTTTAATAATCATCAACGAAAACTACATTTTTCAAAAATCAGCATAGGAGATACAGAAATAGTTACAAATATCTTAGAAAAATAGGTTTAAATAGCAATTAATTACAAATTAAACATCAGTAAAAGTATTAAAAAAAATGAAGAGCTAAATATTTTAAATGGTAAACTTTTAAAAACATTGGGTATGCATAATATGATAGGAATGCTTTAGATTTAAAAAAATAAGAAACACAAAATAAGTAGCATAAAGATAAGAAAAAAAAGATTTAACGAAAAAGTTATAGCTTAACCAATAAAGAAGTGCAGTGGTTCAAAACAAATTATGTTTAAATAATGTTTGCATCCAGAGATTAAATATAGTACTATAATCAAAGAATACATATTCCATAGAAGGTCACAAGTGAGATTTCAGTGTACCCTGAAATTTTAGTACCTACCCTGACCACCAGATAGCGAAAGTAGTCCAATGGACCAATAGAAACTCGACATGGGCATCGACCAATTTTCATGATTGGTCCGGTGGCGGCTTTCGCTAGCTGGTAGTCAGGGTGGGTACTAAAATTTCAGTGTACGCTGAAATCTCAATTGTGACCTTCTATGGTATTTGTATTCTTTGCTATAATTTTAAGGGTTTTTATATCCCACAAAAATTATTTTTTGGGTATTCCAAAACCTCTTTTAGCCAAGTAATTTTACAATTTTTTTAGCTTGGATAACTTAGAAATACTTACCGATATTCTGTCTTTAGTATGCACTTCTTTACAAACATTACGAGCCCTGTATGGGTTCACCAATTTGCATTCACAATCCAAGCCTTGTTCAACATTTATTAGTTGTTCGATTATGTTTGAGGCAGCTATGTTAACAAATTGTTTTTGTTCGGCTTCATTTGCTGCCAAGAAATTGGTGTTGACAAAGGCATTTCCGCGATTCTGTAAAAGAAGTATAATATAATAATGTTATTGTATTTACAACCATGTGTGTAATGTTGACATTTACTGCTTTTGAAAGTTTAAAAATGTCACTTTTCCGACTTTTACTTTTGGCCTACGGGAGGAAAGTAACTTTTTCCCATGGGCTGAAAGTAAAAGTAACTCTGGCGATAGTCGCAAAAATTCAAAAGTTTGCCATCTTGTTTGATATTTAAGACATCTCTGTGACACCTTTACGCGCGATAAATGTGTGGTGAAATTAAAAATCCTCTTGTTGGGTTGACACATTTTTGATCAAAAAATAAATTTAATATACATTAAAATAAATGGTTGTAGATAAAATAGTGTACAAACCTCAGTGAAAATTTTCATTACCGTCTCGAGAAATGGTTCACCTCGGCGCTCCGCGCCCTGTAAACCATACTTTTCTCTTGATAGTAATGAAACACTTCCCACCTCGGTATGTAATGTACTATTTTTCAAAAATGATATACCTATAGCGTGTCTTCGGAAGTTCTAACCAAATGGAAAACTTTTTAATTATTAACTTTACGAAAAAAGTGTCTCTTCATAAAAGTCCTGCTTGATAAAAAAATACATTTCCACAAAAATATTTAAAGGTTGGATGTACAGGGTGGCTTAAAAGTTACTTGTTTCCAAAATAAAATAAAGGTTATTTTCTAACTACGGTACCAAACTTTAAAGGGTGATTTCTTATGTCATGTTATGAAGAAAAGTTCCCATAAACATATGTCTGAAGTTGCTTCGTTTTATGATACAGGGCGTTAATTATTTTTTTTGTAAAAGTCTGTTTTTTAAATATCTTAAATACGAAGCCAGACACACTTTACTGAAAAGTTATATTTTTAATTGCTTTATAGAAAAAAATATAAAAACTACATAAAAAGCCAGTGGCGTACCACAACAGCCAATATTATTAAGAGAAAAATGCACGCCACTGACTTTTTATGTAGTTTTTATATTTTTTCCTATAGGGCAACTAAAAATACAACTGTTTAGTTAAGTACCTTTTTTGTATCTGGCTTTGTATTTAAGATATTAAAAAAACAGACTTTTAAAAAATAATTAACGCCCGTATCTCAGAAACGAAGCAAGTCCGGACATATCTTTATAGGAACTTTTCTTCATAAAATGACATAACATATCACCCTTTAAAGTTTCGTGCCATAGTAAGGAAATACCCTGTATAATAATATGGTAAAAGTATTTTTAAGCCACCCTGTACATCTAACATACAAATATTTTTGTGGAAATGTATTTCCTCATTAAGCCAGACTTTTTATGAATAATATAATAATTTTTTCGTAAAATTAATAATTAAAAACTTTTCCCTATGGTAAGAACTTCCGAAGACACGCTGTAGGTTGTCCGCTAATTAACAGTAAAAGAAAAACTACAGGCGCTTTAGACCAAAATATCAAGATTGAATCAAGTATACCTATATTCAAATGTTAGTAATAAGATACAGGGTGTCAAAGTGAAAAAATATTTTAAATTCATTTACTAAAACTCGGTATTTAGAGGTTTTTAACATAAGCAATTCAGATCTAATGTAAATTTTTATGTGTAAACTGGAGAGCGCTAGCTACATTAATTTAAATTTCTCGAAATTGTCCCAACTTTTTTGTGCTACTCTGTATGTACCATTTAAGTAAACCAGTATTGCTCTCTTCACAAAAAAGATGTCGTTTTCTAGATATTCGCGTTTAAGTTTTCTATTGCAACCCAAAATGCCTTTAAAAACAGGGTATAAGCCATAACTACAACCTCATAATAAACGAATAATTTAATGTATTCTTCTATAACTTTTTGGTTGCACTAAACCACTTAAATGCAAATATCTTAAAAACGGTTGCTTAGAGCAAAGTATACCTTTTTTGTGTAAAAAGCAGACTTTACTGGTTTACTTAGATGGTACATACAGATTAGCACAACAGCACTTACATATAAAAACTAATATTAGATCTGAATAGTTTATGTCAAAACCCTAGATGCCGAGTTTTATTTAAATATTCAAAACGTTTTAAAACGTATCGATATAAATTAAATTAAAAAAACATTTTTTACTTTGAGATAGTGATACCCTTTTTTATTACCTTCTTTATTACCAACTTTTGGATATGGTTATGTTTGATTAAATCTTAATATTTTGGTATAATTAGCGGACACTCTGTATGATATGCCAAAATAAAAACAAACCTAAACATTATATTTAGAACTTTTGACTATCAGGCTGATGTCTTAAAAACATTTTTTTTTTTTGTTGTATAAGATATTTATTTAAACGGATGTATTTTTTAGAAATAGGAAATAGCTTAAAACTGTTAACTGGTAACTTTAAATATATGTTATTGTTTATTATGTAATAAACACTCATAATTATATTTACAGAAACATTTCTTTCATAAAATGGCATACGAGATTACCTCACAGGTAAAAACAAATTAGAAAATGAACGAAAGTTAAACACAACTTGTAATGGGCTTTGTAGGACAAATGTTTGTATTTGACAAACCTGTTTTACACCAAATTTGATTATTTACTGGCTGCTTTAGATTTTTAATTAAGTATTATTTTAATAGAGATATTTAGATTTAATTTATTTACCCTAATTGTAAAGTCAACACAGTAGTCCTCGTAGTTAAGTTCTTTGTGGAGCTCAGTGTTTCCTTTAGGATTCTTCTTGCCTTGGGATAGGGTAAATACGCTGTTACTGTTAAAACCAACTACATCTTTTCCTTTCTTAGCATTCTTGACGCTTAAATCACTAAATGGAGTAAACAAATTCAGCGAAATTTGAGAGTTCTTGTATAATGAAGCAAATAGTTTTGGAGCTAAAAAAGTACAAAAAATTAGTATATAATGGTAAACATAATGAATTTTAAATTATTGCCGCACATTGGTCAACCAAATTTTGACTGTTTTTGTTAAAAAGTTCTTGTATCATATTTTAAAATTATTAAAGAAAAAAAAATAAAATAAAAATGGAATTTGTGTAACACATCGCGTTTTATTGGGATGCTTAAAAAATTATAAATCAATATTAGATACAGACACTATTAGAAAAACATTTTTTATGGCTTTTTTAAACATTTAGCCTCTAGAATATCCATTTTTCGTTTCAAATAGTAACGCCCAATATGTTTAGGCCGCATTTGTAATTTTTTTCAAGAGCTAAAATATCTCGATGAAAACATTATTCACAATGCTTATTTTTAATTAATTTTAAGTTTCACGACATTCCAGTGCTTTATAAGTAGTTGAAAGGTTATTTATTAGGTCTTTAAAATTGTTACCCTTATTTTTTCGGGAAAATCCTTTACTGTAAACTGTAAATATACTTTAAATACCAAACACAAAAAAACTGCCTATAAAATAAAAAACACTTACAGGATATAATTTTCCAACTTCACAAGCTTCGCTGTTTACTACTACAATGGATTTAACAGCATTCACCCTGAATGGATATCCATGTGCCTCGGCATAAGTTCGTGACTTCAAGTTTAAGCCAGTAGCTAAGCTTAAGTCATGCAGAGCTTCTCTTAACTCTTCAGCAAATCGTCGAAGTCTGGAATCATCAATGTCCTTTAAGTCATACTCGTCTTCTGGAGCATCTCCAAATTTAAGCACTGGAGGTTTACCCTTGAATGTCAGTTTTCCATTGACAGTGACGTGGCTAGGCCATTGGTTAAGGCCTCCGTAAGTAATTAAATGGAACTCGACGTCACTAAAAATTATATATTAGATAATTCAAATTAAGCTTGTAAACATTGTTTAAAAGCCCCCATAGGCATAATTTTGAACTAGTATAAGAGTCCATGTCAACTGATGACGACGATGAGGTTTTTCTTTTGTTGTGGCAGTTAATATCGTGTTTTTTAAATAATATTTATAATTTATTGAATAAATGCAAGTCGGATTTGATATGCCTGCAGTTTAAGTGTAAATATTTAAGAATATACGTTTTGTCACTTTAATAAAATTACGCGGAACGTTAGCTGGTAACTACTCTTTGTTTTATTTAGGTATTTAGACTATGGTGCCTAATATTTTTCTGAAATTTAATGTTTCTTGTTTTCAAAAGTGCTTGCTTCTAGCCGAGACCCGAACCCCAAATCATATATTTCTGTAAATATGGTAAATATTTTCGACACTTTTGATCTAGATGCCCATTTTTATCAGCTGATTGCAACACTGCTGCTCCCTAATTTGAATTCCCTATAGTTTTAATAATGTTATTTTTATGTAACGTTAAGCCACGAGGCAACTACGGAGTGGTTTAGTTACACAAGCGTCATTAACAAAGTTCATGCAAAACGTGATTTAATAAAAAAATATTCTACGATGGTGCAAATTGATATTATCAGCATATATTTAATTTATTTTAACATAAAAAAGTGTTTAAAAAATCATAAAGTTATCAGGTAATAATGTTGGTCGATATCATTATGAACAACATTGTTTATAGCCTACTTCTTGAAACATCAAAAGAATGAAACTTAAACTAAAAGGCAAGAATTGAAAAATGACACCAATATAGAGGTTGTCCTGGCATATTTGTAACTTTTTTTATAATTTAGCAAGCGTTCTGGGTATATTACTCTATGTTGTCACAGACGTAAGTACCGCATAGCGTATTTAAATCTGTGATGTTACGTTTAGATATATCAGTCAAGAAAAATACGGATATAAATAAGTCTATACGTTTTGTTGCATGCCAATAATATAACTTAGTTTTAAAATAAAAGTTTAAATAATCATGGGGTTTGCTGGTGCATATATGCATCATGAACTGACAAATTAGATTTACAAAATGGAAAAAATAAGGACGATGCATTCATATTGTTATATACCAATCACGAAAACAAAAATATCACGATTTTTTTTTAATCACAAAGGTGACTCTTAAAGAAATAGGCATTGTGGAAATGGTTTATAGATATACATTTTGTTCACGGATGGAGTTAACTATACATGTAGATTTTTTATTTTTAATATTTCGAAAAGAAGTAATTTTTCATAAAATTTGTTGCTTCGTCTTAGCTGAAATCTATATTAAAAATTGTTCTATGATATACAGGTTGCTTGAAAATCGCAAAAATATTATTTTGAAAAATTTAAAAAAAGAAAAAATATTTTATTAAAAATGTTTAGTTAAAAGCAAGAAAAAACGATTAAAAATTGTTTTACATTTTTTTCTTATCGCTTATCATTACTTGGAAAAATTAGGTTTAAATTAAAATAAATGTTTTTTTATTTTCCTTTTTTATGAATACAGTGTAGGTATTAAGTAAGGTTAAAGTGTATGTAAATAGTAACACAAAAAAATCTAAATAGGTAGTTAAAAAATATCTATGACCAATTTTTTTTATTTGCCAAAATAACATTTTTGTAATTTTGAATATTACTATATATGATAGGGTGTTTTTTAACCACTTTTATTCTAAACAAAATATTTTTTATTACATTAACCTTAATTTAACAATATAACGAAATATATTAAAACATAACCAATAGTAAAAAAATATATTTATATACTTTTGATTACTTTTTAATTAGGTAGTCTGAAAAATATGTTTTTCTGATTTTTTTTAATTTACAACGTAATATTTTCGCGATTTTAAACCAACCTGAATATTTCTACGGCAAATTTTTATTATAGCTTTCAGAATTTCAGAAGCAAACATTTTTATGAAGAATAATTTTTTAAGTATTAAAAATAAAAATTTTACACGTACAGTGGACATCACGTGGAGACACAACAAGAATCCCAAGAAACACTTAATAATTTGTGGGATACAAAAACGGAAAATATACTACGCGACCTAATAACGCGGAACTAATACTTTTGAAAAACTCTCTTGCAATATAGCATTGGTCCTGGGTCTCAAATACTCAATAACATAATAATATTGTTTTCGGGTAAAAATATGTAGAAACTATCTTTATTTTGAATAAATATTCAAATATTGATGACCCTTTGGCAATTGTATGTGAGTAGTATTTGAAAAATAAACTTGGTTTCCAATAATTTACACCGAGGTATACTATAAAGACCATAAAGACAGGGGTGTCTAATTGGGGAATTAGCTTGCTTAATGTATCATAATGAAACCATAATATTTTAATTAGTTAAATTTTATTTTTTATGATAAATACAGACAAATTTAAAAGTGTATTTCGTTAATTACTTACTCAATGCCTTTAGCTTTTAATTCTCTGCCTAGTTCTGGAACTAATGCTTGTACCAGCTTTTCATAGAGTTGCTTATTTTTCTTGTCAGTATCGACAATCAAAACTATATCGGCTGCTTTTGAGGGTAGTTTAACGCTAAAAGTATCCCCTACACTATATGGTTTTTCGCCGTTGGTACATTGTGCTAAAAACAAATATCTTGACAATAATTTTCAAACTAAATAAAAGAAAAAATACTTAATATTTGTGAAATAAGCTGTTCTTGTCTACCACTTATCTCCACCAACAACTAACCATTATACTGCTTACTTAATTTCATGCTTTTTTGTAAATTTTAGGTTCAGACAACAGATCAGAACAGTTTTTTTTTTACTTTGAAGACAAAGGTAATACCGTAAATAAAATGTGTTGCAGCCAACAACAGCTGCTCTCGCGTATACACACCACAGAGTGTTGTAACCTTTGGAAAACACTGTAAACTTTTATTGATTTATAAAATAATAATAATAATACAGACTGTTGCTGAACAATAAATTTAAAACTAAAAATATCATTAAAATAGAAGGAGCGGTTCAGGGAAACCAAAGTTCAAGTTGAAGCAGTTTGTTTTTTTTTTGTGAAAATAATATGTTTTATAATTAAAGTTAGTTACTAACCAAACTCAGCTGGTGTATGAATTGGAATGTTCCTTTCGTTACAAGCGTGGACATATGCTTTGGCGATAGCTTCTTCAGTTTTGGGTACTTTTGCAGCTAGTCCATGCGCACAAGCCGCTTTAAAGTTCGTGTTTGGTACAAATGGATAGCAAAGACTCAAAGGAGACTCCCATCCAAAAAGTTTGTTACATGCTGGATTTTCTGGAATCTGGTAAAAAAAATATGTTACAAAAAATGTACTCGTGGAACTGGACGCTCATCATGTCTCAGTGTATAGATCTCTGCATGCACTCTTTTATAAAGAATAGAAGTGTGTAAAAGTTTCAAATAAGCACACTGTATATTACTTTTAATTTTAAATTTGTTAACAAGCTATGAAAAATAAAATAGGTAATATTGGAGTCTTCTTTTATTTATTTTGTAACTAACAAGTTATAGAGACAAATATCCAAAAATATAATGATAGTCATAATATTATAATATACTATAAAATAATAACTTACTTCTTCATGTTTGGGAACTGTTACATCAGCGCATCCAGATGACAATTTATAGGAATTTCCAAATTCACCTTCGGTGCTTACAATCTTACCATTGGGAATGGTAAAGTCATCGTAGGGTTCGTTGTTGCCATTACCAAGAAGACCTTTAAGTTGTCCATGATAGAAACCTGATACCGAAACAGAACAACCCAAAAGATCTGGTAAACATTCTACTACAACACCGGCTCTGGAGACTAAGGTAATTATTTCGTAGTCTCTGTAGGCAGCTAGTTCGGGTTTGCGAGCTGGTAGTTCAACATTTGCTAAAAATTAACCGATATTTTTAACTAAAATACTTGGTAACTAAAAACTGGTAACAATAAAAAGACAGTAAAAACGTTTGTTTAATCACAATTTTTTAAAGGGCAAAGAGATAAAGTCAATCTTTACCAAAATGGGGTAAGTGCAAATTTGGATAGTATAAGCTTAAAATTATTTGGCTGTAAAGAATCTAAAATTATTTAACAACTTCATTCTTTGACGTAGAAAACATTTTAAAAACACTGTTACAGATTGTATAAATAGATATAATTTAAAATGGCGTTTAGGTATAAAATTTGTATCGCTTTATAGCTGCCTACTATTATTAATAAATAATGGTTTTTCGGATGAGACCAACGTCTAAATCAAAAAACATTCTAAACTGATTGTGACATCCATGAACAAAAGTAGTACAAATTATAATGGGTGCACTGGGATTTATCAGAAAGTGCTTTAATAACTGTTAACAATTATTGCCAGGCCAAAAATACCTTGTTCGGATCTGCTATTACTCTTAATGCTGTTATTAACCCAAAGGAATAATTAATTAAGGTATAATAATAATATTAATAGTATCTTACCGTTATTAAGTTTAACTTTTCCACCTTGAAGTAAAGTGACTGAATCAGTCTTGTCGGCTAAAGTAATGGATGCTAAATGTCCATCTTTGTATGATCCTGTCAAAGTAAAGTTTCCATTAACTGCGTCTCTTGCAAACAAATAGTTACAAGAACCAGGGAAAGTAATATGTTTGCCATCGAACGTGAAAATGTGTTGTCCTTGAACGATTAGACCAAACACTGAAATAAAAAAATGTAAAGTACTTACGTCAGTAGCCTTTGTGCCAGTAACTGTTTCTCTTTCGCGAAAATAACTGAATGTCACGGATTTTGCAAAAATGAGCTTTAAAACAATATGAATTCTGCCTAAAAAGTGCCCCTTTCGTTATGACGCACCGTTTTTGAAGTAAACATTATTTTATAAATAATTTTAATATTAACAAATTTGAAGTAATTTTTCAGAAATGATTGTAATTGTAAGTTTAAATTAAATGTTGAAATTTTATACTGAGTATACAGGGTGAGTGTTATTCGATGTTTAGTGCTGAGATCTCAAAAACCGCTGCAGCTATAGAGATGGTTAAATGGCGAAAAAATTGTAGTTTTTAAAGCTTAGTTTAAATCACTTTTTGTATCTTTCAAAAAATCATAGCTTACTGGATATTTTAAAAAAGATATTTTTTTATTATTTTTTCACTGTAGCTCAGTTAATATTCGGAATAGAAAAAAGTGTAAAAAGGAAACTTTAGTAGTAGATGATTATCTTCCCAATAGAAAGGTAGAATCCGATATTTAATGAGGTAGTCCGTTTTTGAGCTACGACATAAACCTGCATTTTTTAAAATGGCAACCATAGTGGCCTATGACATTATTAGAAAGGCCTTTTTATAAGCATCTTAACGATGTATACCATGATATGCTTTAAATAAAAAACGTAGTTTTGGACATAATTATTTTTAAATTTGTTGTCAATTAGCCCTTTACAATTGAACTGCCTTTATTGACAATGACTTTTTACTTCATCCATTACTAAATTTATAATATAAACAAACTTTTTATAGAATTTAAATAATTTAAGACACTTTAAATAAGAAATAAAAAATATGTTTTTATTTCTAAAAATTTTAATTTTTTAATAGTATCTTATTAGTATTTAAAATGTGACTGTAAAGTTTAAAAAATAATCTAAATTGATTAAAATAAATAACAGTTAACAAGTGTAAATCAATTCAACCACTAAATTACCTACAATGTTAATAAAAACATTTTTTTTTAAATTAAATTAAATAAAAAATATAACGTTACTATTTAAACATTTTCGAAAATTCCACTATTATTGTCTATACCCATGTTATATCTTTTTAAAACCAAATTTGTTGCTTTACGGACACAACGCCTATACGTTATAATAGGAAATAATTATTTTTAAGTCTCACAAGCATACGAGGGTAAAATATTTATTTTAAGAATTTCAAAAAAAAAAAATTTTTTTAACTATAACAGTTTCATTGTTTCGAGGCCAACTAATAAAATACACAAATTTAGAAATTATTATGTTCCAAAGTACCTATATATTAGTATACATCAGGGGTGGCCAACTTGTTTAGGCCCAAGATCGCCTTTTTAGTGACGACACCTAGTGCGATCTACCAATTTAATATTTCGGCAAAAAAATAAAGGAAAAAAAAGGTCTTCACGATTTGTACCTTTTTTAAGAGTGTCTCAACTCCCATTAGCCTCTTTCTTCCTCTTATAATCCTATAATACTTTTAAAGAGCAAAAAAAAACTTATTTTTCTTTCTCCGACTTTCCGCCTTTAATTTATTTTCACATTTTGCCGCCCCTGCAGCGTTGCGCCCTGGTGCCTTGCACCACCCGGTAGAGACGGCCCTGGTCTAGGTATTTATATTTTTGACCTTGCTACGATCGACTGGACTAATAGTCGCGATCAACCGGTTGGCCACCCCTGGTATACGTCGTTGAAAACCTAATAAAAAGGCATTTAGAACTGTCATTGCCAACTATGGTTTCCACTGAAAAAATACTAGGTAATGCCGTAGCTCAAAAACAGGTTAAATATTAGGTTAGACCCATTAAAAATATAATTATTTACAATTTTCTTATTTACACTTTTTGGAAAAAAAATGGTTTTTTTTCAAAACATCTAGTAAGCCTATTTAAAAAAGAAAGAAAGTGATTTAAACCATGCTCTTGAAACTACAATTATTTTTCCATTTAACCATCTCTATAGCTGCAGCGGTTTCTGAGATCCCTACACTAAACAACATTACATTTTACTATTTTAACAGATTTTTAATAAATGTCATATAAAGTATTAAACACAAAAAGTTTAAATACCCTGTATTTTCAAAAATAGCCATTTTCGGACCTATAAATTTATATAAACTTGTTTTTACATTTTTAAATGTAAACTTTGCCCATAAATTTTCTTTAAGCTGTAACACCCTGCATAACAACTCAAAATCATAGGTATAATCTTTCAAAATCCTAATAACAATGGCCAGCACCGACGTAAATACAGTGTGTCCAAAATTGGTGGAATGTTTTGGGATATTTGAAACCTTTCAGATAGAAAGATGTTTAAATGGGGAAAGTTGTGAGCCATTCAATGGTTAATCTAATGACGTTTTGATGATGGCTGTGTCTTATTTGGTTTTTAAGTTATTTTTAAAAAACTGAAACATTTTAGAAAAGTGCTGTAGTTTTTTTATTTCAAATAGTTTTTGGAATCTGTAAAAACATTATTAAGGCAACTTTTTAAGAGCCATGCATTTCTGTAATCAGATTTTAATTTCGTCGATTCGGTTTTGAGATACCTTCATCAAATTTTGTGTTTCTTATAGCGGCCATTTTGTTTTCTTGCATATTTTTAAAGAATGTGTTTTTTCCTTTAACATGATGTATTACACTTTACACACACGCACACACAACATAGATCCTTATTAGAAATTAAATGACGATTGTTTCTAAAGCCAATTGGTTCGGAGTCATGGCCTACTAGGACAAAATATTAATTTTGACGATTTTTGACATAAAAATCAAAAATACCTACAGGGTGTCCTACTGGGATCTGTTGCGATCGATTTCTCGAAAAGTAAGCTTTGAAACATTTGAAAATTTGTTAACAATATAAGGTCAGTGGGGGACATACAACTAAAATATTTTGACAGCTCCGATTATACCGGAAGTTACTGTCAATTCCTTATTTTAAATGGAACACCCAATATATTATTTATTTTTTAGATTCTGCTTAAAATTCTAAACATAATTTATAAAAAATGTTCTATACCTAAGTCCAACCGTTTTTGACCTATTTTAAATTTTATGTCAAAAATGGCGTTTGCAACCCATTATATAACCATCAATTTCCTCTGAACAACAAAAGCCTTTAATTTAAGTTGGGGTTGGGTTTTTCGTAAAGAAAGAACTACTTTAGCATTGATATTTTTATAATTAATAAATACAGATGTGGTCAAAAATAATCGTTAAAAATTATTACGACAAAAACTTTAAAAGTCAATTTTTTTAAATAGAAACCCCTATCTTTTTTTACCTTATTCTATTAAGCATCAAAAATGAGGATAAGTTTGTATAGGAATGTCTATTTCAAAAATTTATAGTATTTGAAATACGGCTTAATTTTGCTTTTAGTTGGCCCTGACAACAAAATGCGGCGTCACTGCCAACTACCCCGTACCTACCCGTACTTAAGTGCATTGTTAAAATAGATAAATATTAAATCGTTAATATTTCGAAATGTATAAATTTTTAAATAGACATCCTTATACAAACTTACCCTTACTTTTAATGCCTAATAGGATAAGGTAATAAAAGATACGGGTTTCCATTTAAAAAAATTAACTTTAAGGTTTTTGTTGTGATGATTTTTAACGATTATTTTTAACCACTATGTATTTATTAATTGTAAAAATATCGATACAGTCTACTAAAAAGTTCTTTTTTACAAGGAACCCAATCCCAACTCATATTAAAGGCTTTTGTTTAGAAGAAATTGATGGTTATGTAATGGTTTGCAAACGTCATTTTTGACATAAAATTTAAAAATAAGTCAAAAACGGTTGAACTTAGGTATAGAACATTACACATAAATTATGTTTAGAATTTTAAGCAGAATCTAAAAAAAAATAATATATAGGGTGTTTAATTCCATTTAAAATAGAAAAGTTGACATTAACTTCCGGTGTAACTGGAAGTGGTAAAGCTGTCAAAATATTTAAGTTCTATACCCCCTACTGACTTTATAATGTTACCAACAAGTCAAAATTTTCCAAAACGTACTTTTCGAGAAATCGATCACAGCAGTTCCCGGTGGGACACCCCGTAAAAGTCTTGTATATCATTTTAAAGGAAAAAAACGTTTATTCAAACTCTGCAAAAAAAACAAAATGACCGCCATAAGAAAAACCAAAACGTCGAAATTAAAATCTGAATACAGAAATGCATTGCTTTTTAACAGTTGCTCTAATATTGTTTTTACAGATTCCAAAATAGTATATTTCCTAACTAGTGTTAAAGTGCAACGCACGAGACTGTAGTTGACCGAACGACGCGTAATTCGTTCAAGCAGTCAAGTGCGGAAAAGGCACATTCGGCACGTGTTAGGAACGCTATTTTTTCTACGAGCGTAAGGAAAACATAAAAACTAAAATTTTATTTATTTTTTATTTTAACACAATGCTACCTAATGTAGTACCATACCAAAGCCAAATTCCCTTTTAAATATGAAGTTCTTAAAAATCCTTCATTGCGACTCACTAATATTTGGTTTAAAATTTTTGTAGTAGTGAGGCATGGTGTTTTGTAGTAGTGAGGCATGGTGTACTTTTGCGCACTAGTGCGGAAAAGTGACACTTTCTAAACTAAATTGCGTGCGGAAAAGTGCTGCTTTCCCCACGCTAATAGAAAAACATTTTAAATAAAAAAACCACAGCACTTTTTCTAAAATGCACATTTTCAGTTTTTTTTTTAATAACTTAAAAACTAAACAAGGTATAGCCGTCATCAAAACGGCACAAGATTATTTATTGAATGGCCCACAACTTTCTCCATTTAACCATCTTTCTATCCCTTATAGTTTCCAATATCCCAATACATTCCCTACCAATTTTGGACACACTGTATATACCTTCAAAATACACACACTTTAAATGATGATTGTTATACTACAACATATTCTCTTTTTACTTCCCATAAGCTAGGCGGGGGTCAAACGCATTAAAAATATAACAAACAAAGGAAATCTATACTTTCCTTTGTAACTCATGCTAAGGTTCAAACCCACAAAACCCCCTTAAACCCCTCTCCCACCCACCCCTATATACGCCGATGATGGCCAGATTATTTTTTGAAGCAATAGTTAAATCAAGGTTTAAACACGACTTAAGAACAGATTGTACCAAGTAAAAAATATACTTACATGGGAATGGAGGGAACAGCCCTCTTGGAGTTGTGACTAAACTAGCAAGGAATCCGGAAATATCTGCAGGTAAATGTTTATCAAGTAAGTAAACAGCGGGAGAGAATCTAATAGCAACAAGACGTGGTATGTTTTGAAGGTAGCTAAGGGGTGATAAACTCTTATAATCAACCTTTGCTCCAGGTAGTTCGACACCTTCTGCTGATACAACACTGGCTAGTTTTTTCACAATGGCTGCAATGGTCCTGCCAATTTGTTCGAAGACAGCAAAATCGTCAACTGGCTGGTTCTTAAGTTTCTAAAGAAAAAAAAGGATACCATGTTTTAACAAGAAACATATAATACATATTTTACATATTTACATTAGGTAAATTATAAAGAATTAATTTGTTTTTTAATTGTAATATTATAACAAAAAGTATATTTGTAAAAAATTGAAAACAAATACCCAAACTTTAATGAATTTAAAAACAAGTAACATTATTAGTACCTTCTCAACATAATTGGTAATAGTATCCAGAAGTGAGTTGATATCATCCTTGACAACAAATTCTGGTGGAATAATGTCTTTAATAGTGTTGAAAATTTCTCGAATGGTGTTAACCACTGCATCAGCATTTGGAATACCTTCTTTTATAAACTGCAATAAAATTGTTTAATGACATTTTAATGATATTATACAGTATGTGCTAGTAAAACATACAACACCGACTGATTAGGAAATTACCAAAAATATAAAATGTTTACCTGTTCGTATTGAGCCTTAAGTTCTTCAATAAATGGCGAAGCCTTTAGTTCAGCAGAAATTCTGTTAATAAGGGCTCTAAGGTTTTCTCTAATGTTTTCGTAACTTGACTGCAAGATTTTACCGACATCCTGCCCTAATTCAGCAACAGAATCTGCCAGTTCTTTAAGTTCTCCTTGGTATTGTTCTAGAATTTGGCTAGCCTTAGCAATAACTCCCAAAACAATATTCAGAGAGAGTTCAAGAATATCTCTGGTGAGTGCAAGTAATCTTGCGGCGATTTCTTTCATTTGTGGAATAAAGTCTCTTTCCAAAGAACTAATGACATTTCCGAATGAGTTTTCAAGAATTCGTGCTGTTTCTTCTGCCAAGTGACTGATCTTTTCAAAGATTTCTGATACAGCAGTAACTAAAGATCCTAAAACTTTTTGGCAGCTTCTCCTAGCTCCTTAAGACTCTTGTCGTTCAATATTTCGTTTTTAAGTTCTTGAAGCTCCTTAGTGTAGTATTGTTTTAGTGGTTGTAGATTGGGTGAAGCTTTTTGGCCAATTCCCCAATATGATCAAGTTCTGTCTTGGCATCATCAGCCCATTCTTTGCTAACACCCTCTAATCCCTTTAAGTATGTGTCTGCGTGATCTTTTATCTTTTCCAATACTTTTGTTATGGCTTCAGAATTAATTTTATGATCGTATTTTAGGAAATCAGCATCGTCAAGTTTTAAAGTAGCATAAAACAGGTTGGATTTAGCACCTCCATTTAGGTAGTCCGAACGAATATCAGCAATTTGACCAGGTATTAAACCAGCGTTAAGAACAATTTTGTTGTTTGGTGTTTCTAAAAAAATAATAGTTAAGTAAACAGCAAGACATAAATTAGGATTTAATTACACATAAAAAGTTTGCATTATAGAATTATCGAAAAAGTATTTACAAGGTGTAAATTTATTATAAATATTTAAGGGCATATTTTTAAAGCCAGTATAATATGTTTTTCTCTAAACGCGAAAATCCTTCCTCCGAGCTACAGACATCGTAAGTTGCGTAGAAAAACAATTATTTAAAGCTGTGTTATATTTATTTAAGAGGTTAATGAGTTTTGTGTTAAATACACACATTGTGATTGTAATTTTTATCATATACAGTGTGTCCACGGATGGCCTTAACTATGTAACCTGTAAAAATTTTTATTTTTAATATTTCGAAAAAAGTTGTTTTTATAAAAATGTTTGCTTCACCTCAAATGCTAAGAGCTATAATAAGAATTGCCCTATGATAAACAGGGTGCTTGAAAAACGCGAAAATAATATTTTGAAAAAAAATCAAAAATACTTAATTAAAAAGCATAAAAAATTAAATAGAAAAGTTTTGTCCATGTTTTTCTTATCGCTTATCATTACTTTAAAAAATTAGGTGTGAACTAAAATACATGCTTTTTATTTAAACAATTGATTTTACTTTTTATATGCATACAATATTAAGCAATGTTTAAGTGTATGTAAGTAGTAACACAAAGAGTAACGATTTATTTTAACAAAAAGTTCAAAAGTTTTATTTTTTTTCACTATTTAAAAAAGTAGTTAAAAAATATTCATAACCGATTTTTTTATATTTCTCAAAATAACATTTTTGTAATTTTGAATGTCCCTGCATATTATAGGGTTATTCTTTTAAGCTCTTTTTTTACTTAATTGAGAAAATGAATATTATTATCATTTTTTTTGTAACATTAACCTTAATTTTCTTAATAAACAATTAATAACAGCAAAAAATATTATACACCTTTGATCACTTTTTGTACTTTCTTATAAGGTAGTCTGAAAAATAAGTTTTTAAAGTCTTTTCTATATTTCGAAGTAATATTATCGCGATTTTAAACCACCCTGTATGTACTGTAACTGGTGAATTTTATTAGAGCTTTTGGTATTTCAGACGAAGCAATCATCAAGTCCATCTCTGGACACACTCTATATCGGAGAGGGTACATTTTAGAACATATACATATTTGTACTCGAATTTAAAAACACTCTATATATTAAATTATTGTCTATTCTTTAAATTAATTTTAACTTACTTTTGAAACCAGCACTGTAGACTAATGTATTGTAATTTTTGACTTCTAATCGGCTGACGATAGGATTATTATCGTATGATGAAATCTCAGATTCAATGACTTGTTCCTGCTGGCTAAGCTGCAGTCTGACCAATCCTCTTAACAGTTCTTTATTTAGAACTTTTACAAGACCACTTACTTGAGTTGGAGACCATTTAGTCGATAGCAAGTTTTCATAGTTTGATTTTCCGACACGGTAGATGACTTTACCATCATAGTTTAATTCCTGAAAAAAAATGGGCCATGTTAACTTTTGCTTGCCAAATAATTTTAGGCACAGGTTGTTATCGAAAGTCCAAGATCGTAGATAAAGCTGCTAAATAGTCAGTCATTCAAGCGCATACCAATTTCAAAGGTCCACCACTGTAACATATCTCAAAATAAATCGAAATGGAGAAGATGGATCCAAAAAATCTAAAGGGCTACAAAATTCGTTATTTCAATACCGTTAAGTCTTAAGTAGTGAAATAGTGGCCTAAATATAATGTAAAGATTTACGTGTGACAAGGAAATCGCCGGGACCGAAAAAAATTAGCTGCCATATTTTACCTGATTTTTTGCACATAACTTAAAAATTGCATTATTCAAATTATGCCACTTTCTTAAAAGGGTGGATATAATTATAAGGGGCCAAAAGACATTGTATGCAAATATACATATATCGCTAGAACGCCCGCTGGTACAATGGTTTATTTTTAAAAATTTAGTAAGTTACCAAAAAGATGAGATATTTAGTAGCTGACTTAAGAGAGGAAATACCTGTAAAATGTCTTTTTTTTCATAATATGTTAGTATAGTCCTTTAAAAACACGTCACTAAAGTTTACGAAAATATTTTACAGTATTTCTTATATTACAGAGTGGGTAAGTTACTATAATCAATGAGTTTCTATATACCTGTTTAAACTTTAAACGCGTTGAAGATATGTTCTGTAGTTTGGCGGATTCATTTAATGGATGGTATTTCTTTGGGTACACGCCAAAATTAAATTAAAAGTACTAAAAAAACAAAAAAATTTAAACAAGTAAAAAGATAATTAAAAATCGACGTTTCGGTGGCAAATCTGCCACCGTTGTCAAGACAAATGGAAATAAAATAATAAAAATGAAAACTTACTATTATTTAGGTTTTAAAATTCAAATTTTTTTATGTTTTTCTCGGATATTCTGAAAATTTTGACATTAAATGTCAAAACATGTTTGTTTGGTTATAGTGTTATGGTGACATAGATAACTGGTTGTTGGTGTATTGATTGTTTATTTTAAAAAAGGTGAATAGTTAGTTAATTTTTAGTCTTCCTGAAGATACTTCAGTATGAAGCAAAGGCAACCAAGTGTTATTTAAATTAATTGAAATTGATGCTACACAATTATCTTTATTTAATAATATATACGCACTTTCTTTGATTTTGCGTTTTTTAGAACAAGTTTCCTTTGCTAAAATGCTCGAAGCATCCCAGTTTATTCTATGATTGTTATCAAATGCGTGTTGGCAGATTTTTGATTTATGAAATTCTGTGTTTTTAATGTATGATCTGTGTTCTTTTATGCGTTTGGCTAATGGTCTACAAGTTTCACCTATATAAAACTTATTGCATTCGCAAGGTATTTTATAAATGACATTTTTTGTATTTTCATTTAAGTTGTATGGTTTTGTTTTTGTTAATTGAGATCTGATTGTGTTTTGTGTTTTAAAGATTGTGCGAATATTAAATTTATGCCCTATTCGTTGAATTTTATTTGATAGTCCGGGAATGTATGGTAAAAATAAATTTGTAATAGGTCTATTTTGATTTTGTCTTATAACTGGAGTTTCAAATTCAAGGAAACAATTATTTATAAAATCAAGAGGATAATTATTTTGAATTAAAATATTTTTTAAATAATCTTTTTCAATATTTATATTTTGATTAGAACAAATGACTTTAATTCTATCAAATAGACTTTTTACAACTCCCTTTTTAACCATTATTGGGTGATTTGAGTTAAAATTTAAGTATCTATTTGTATGTGTAGGTTTTCTGTAGATTTTTGTTTCAAAATTGTTTATATCTTTTTTATTAAAATGTCAAGAAATGGTAGTTGTGAGTTGTTTTCTTTTTCTAACGTAAACTTAATTGTTGGTTCTTGTGTATTAATGTGTGTTAAAAAATTATTTAAACAGTGTTCGTCATGTTGGTATATAGAAAAAATGTCATCTATATATGTATCTATAATACATATGACGATAAAATAATGTCTCTTTTTAAATGATGGTAATTACACAAAAATAAACAATGACACTACTGAATGTATTGAACGACAAATTTATAATATGTTAAAGAAACATAAAAACTCTTTTACAGATAATGAAAGATTTAAACTGACACCTCACAACAGTAAAACACCACATTTTTACGGAGTACCAAAAATACATAAACCCAATATACCTTTACGTCCTATAGTAAGTTGTATAAACTCACCTACACATCCATTAGCAAAATTTTACTTACCATTTTAGATCCTTTGGTAAACAACACTGATAGATACATTAAAAATTCTAAACATTTCTTAGAGAAATTATCAAACATAGATATTGATCCAAATAATACACTGGTAAGTTTTGATGTTGTTAGTTTATTCACAAATGTCCCAGTGAATAAAACATTAAATATTGTTAGAAATAAATTGGAAAATGATGTACATCTTGGCGAAAGAACAAAATTAAGCATAAACACTATTCTTGAGCTTTTAACTTTTTGTGTCAAAACAACATATTTTCAATATAACACTGATTTTTATAAACAAACCTCTGGCATGGCTATGGGTTCACCTTTATCACCTTTATTAAGTAATATTTTTATGGAAAACTTTGAATCAAATTTTGTAGAAAATTATCAATATAAACCTTTAGTTTGGTGGAGATATATAGATGACATTTTTTCTATATACCAACATGACGAACACTGTTTAAATAATTTTTTAACACACATTAATACACAAGAACCAACAATTAAGTTTACGTTAGAAAAAGAAAACAACTCACAACTACCATTTCTTGACATTTTAATAAAAAAGATTTAAACAATTTTGAAACAAAAATCTACAGAAAACCTACACATACAAATAGATACTTAAATTTTAACTCAAATCACCCAATAATGGTTAAAAAGGGAGTTGTAAAAAGTCTATTTGATAGAATTAAAGTCATTTGTTCTAATCAAAATATAAATATTGAAAAAGATTATTTAAAAAATATTTTAATTCAAAATAATTATCCTCTTGATTTTATAAATAATTGTTTCCTTGAATTTGAAACTCCAGTTATAAGACAAAATCAAAATAGACCTATTACAAATTTATTTTTACCATACATTCCCGGACTATCAAATAAAATTCAACGAATAGGGCATAAATTTAATATTCGCACAATCTTTAAAACACAAAACACAATCAGATCTCAATTAACAAAAACAAAACCATACAACTTAAATGAAAATACAAAAATGTCATTTATAAAATACCTTGCGAATGCAATAAGTTTTATATAGGTGAAACTTGTAGACCATTAGCCAAACGCATAAAAGAACACAGATCATACATTAAAAACACAGAATTTCATAAATCAAAAATCTGCCAACACGCATTTGATAACAATCATAGAATAAACTGGGATGCTTCGAGCATTTTAGCAAAGGAAACTTGTTCTAAAAAACGCAAAATCAAAGAAAGTGCGTATATATTATTAAATAAAGATAATTGTGTAGCATCAATTTCAGTTAATTTAAATAACACTTGGTTGCCTTTGCTTGATACTGAAGTATCTTCAGGAAGACTAAAAATTAACTAACTATTCACCTTTTTTAAAATAAACAATCAATACACCAACAACCAGTTATCTATGTCACCATGACACTATAACCAAACAAACATGTTTTGACATTTAATGTCAAAATTTTCAGAATATCCGAGAAAAACATAAAAAATTTGAATTTTAAAACCTAAATAATAGTAAGTTTTCATTTTTATTATTTTATTTCCATTTGTCTTGACAACGGTGGCAGATTTGCCACCGAAACGTCGATTTTTAATTATCTTTTTACTTGTTTAAATTTTTTTGGTTTTTTAGTACTTTTAATTTAATTTTGGCGTGTACCCAAAGAAATACCATCCTTTAAACGCGTTATTCTCAAAACTTTATTATGAAATTGGCGGGCACGATAACTCAAAAAGTTATTGACTGATCTTCCTGAAATTTTACACACGTATTTTTAACGACATTTTTCTATGTGAACTTAAAACATTCCGAACATTTTAAATCAAATATTTATTTCAAAGCAAAAATAATGGAAAAATTGAGCCAAAAATCATTTTATTTTTTTTAAGCATTGTATTCCTCAGATTTTTTTAAAACTTTTTTTAGGTTCACCGACAAATCATGACGTTAATAAACACAAACAAAAATAGTTTTTGATTTTTAAATCGCTAGGACCGATGCTAGAGTGACCGCCAATTAAGTAGTCTTTCTCCGACCTTCCTAGAAAAATTTAGCGTACCGCCGCAACCTTCAATAATTAAAATAAAAATATATATCTTATATTATTTTATTATTTGAGCAAACTACAAACCAATTTTTGAAAATATATAATGATTCTTTCATTTAAAAATAATCATATAACTCAATGAAAATTTAGGCATACAATAAAATAGATGTAAATGAACATTAAATTAACAAACAAAATCATGGGTTGCGAACTTATTGCCAGTCACTAAATTTAAGCCCAAAAAGTTCAATTAAATGCAACATTTTTGTTTTAGTTTGATGTTTTATGAGCAATTTGTAAAATATGTTTTAAAGTTCTTAGTTGGAAAGAACTGGCTTGTTACAACTACTACTAGGCCCTAAGAAAGACATATATGGGATAAAACCATAGATGGGGGGTTGATAAAACGTGTTTAAATAAAAAACAACTTTTTAACGTACTTGTTTGACTCTGTCTCCAGAAATAACTTCAGAAGCTTGGAAATCAATTTCAAGTCCTTTACTCTGAATGGCCAAAGAAATCTTGGCGTTACCCTTGGTCTTTTGATCATCAAGAGTTACTGATTTTTGGTAAGTTGTGACAATCTTTTGGTTTTCGGTAGCAAATACGTCAAGCTCTCCAACAATCTTAACTTTTCCGTTGTATGGGGTGCCTTCTCGCACTGCCTTAATGGACGCAATAAGTGGCTGAAAATAAAAAAATTGTTAGTAAAGATTGGTGCAACTGTTTTAAATAAAAGTACAGAGCCTATTATTTTATAATCATTTCGAAAAAAAGGTTGAGTGAAGCTGTAGTAATTGAATTTTTTACAAAATATAAAAGGTTGGAAATAAAAAAATATAATATACTTGTTGCATTAATAAACAGAAAAATCGTAATTTTGTAGGTACTTTAAGTAGTCCTAGAAACTTTTTACGGCATAATAAAACTATGCCAAATTTTATTCGCTGTTATACTTTTTGCACAAAAATTATTGTGTTAAAACTATAAAAGTAATTTTAATGAAATTAGGCATGTTTCATCACAGAATGCAGTTTTCTTTAACCGAGAAACTAGTAGGTCGATAAAATTTAAAGGATCTAAAAATCATATAAATAACAAGTTTTTTATTGGTCTGCTTTGTTTATCGCTAATTTGTCACAAGCACAATACATTTTGCGATGTCTAAATTATTATTTCTTGTAGAAAGTTAAACTACGAATTTTTTCGCACAGTGATTTTTTACGACCAATATTTACAAAGTTCAAACAAAAAAGGATATTTTTTATATTTTTACATTTACCAAATATTTTGGTCTCCTTGAGAGTAAGCATTTAAACACTTCTTGTATGTGAACAATTTTAAAAGTATTTACAGCAAAACCATGGCTAAGCATAAGGGGGCTAAGTAACAAATCTGTTGTTCTAAAATATTTAACTTTAAAGGCTATTAAATCTGTAATAATGTTTTTTATATCAACGAATGTAGTAATCAAATTATTTAAATTTCTTTGCTGCCAAGTAATTTTAAGCTTTAACCATCCAAATTTGCACTTAACCCACTTTAAGGCAAATTTTCAATTAGGCCCGTTTACTTCTTACCCCTTCGTATCGTCTTAAAGATAAAGTAGAAAAGAAAAATGATTGCCTTAAAATAATTAACTTGCCTTACGAAGTCCGGGGTGTGTAAATTTAGTTTGCCCGCTCATTGTTCCTTTGAGATCTACATCTAATAACCAAGTTAAGGCAGTTTTCTTATTCGCATGGTTCTTCTTGTCCATATAGAAAGCAATTTCTCCATTAGTTTTACCACCTTCCCTAATGTTTTTAGGAGGATTAAATTTAGCTTCCAAAGCTACAACTCTCTTTGGTGTGGTTAATGATACCCCAGATTCTTGAGGATGAATGTAGAAACTGTATTGATATTTGCTGTTTTCTTGATTTTGGAAGTGGGCATCAACAGTATGATCGATTACCCATTCTTTCCTGTTCGTTACTGCCTTTAATCCAAATTCATGTGACAAGCCAAGTTTGCGAAGATCCAAGCTGACTTCAAGAACTTGGTTAAAGTTCCTTACATCTAAAAAAAAAAAAAGTTGTTTATACATTTTGTAAAATACAAAACGTTAAATTTACATGTAAAATATTGCTTTGAAATCATCATGAAATAATAAGTTTTTTTTGTGAAGGCTGTAATAGTCATTTTAAATAATTTTTAAAGAATGGTACTTACCATTACTGTTAATTTTGTTGTCGATTTCAATATGGGCACATTCTTTCTTCTGTTCGCAATAGGAATTCTGGAACCTGAAATGTTTGTTGGTGATCTTTAACTCTGAATCAATAGCTTGATTGCCCAAAACAGCATCAAATGAAATATCAGTGCCAGTTTCGCCTTCCTTTTCGTTGCTTAATCTTTGTATAATATATTTATAGTTTCCTGATTTTGTTTCATCCTTTACTTTAAAGGTACCTGAGCCTTCCACTATGAATTTTCCATTTTCTTCTTTTGCGGAATATCCTGCAGAACCCGAAATCAAATTCTTTCCTGCGGATTTTACAAGGATTTGGATTTTACGGTCATTGTTACCTCCCTTAGAATGAGCTTCAAACACGATCTTGTTCAGGTTAAGACTTGGAGAATTTACTTGACCTGAGATAACCAAGTTATCAAGGTTTTCAACGTTGTAGTTTAAGGAGCTATCATAAAGGAATTGTTTAGCTTCATTAACCAGTTTTAATTCACCTAAAATATTAATTACTTATTTCAAAACTCCGCAAGTAGTTTACCAAAATTAAATATTCGTAAATTAAAGAAAAACGTACACTTTTATTTCTTTCCGCTATTAAAATGTTCCAAGCGTCCCTCACACGGTCAATATTTTTGAAGCCATATTATTGATGATTGAATCTTGACATGACATTATATAATTGTTTACTATACAATATTGTTAATACTTCTTACACCATCAATATTATTGATCAATATCTATATTACTACAATAATATTGACCGTCTGTCGGTGCCCTCACACATATAGTTAAAAATAAGCCTAAAACTGTATTCCCATTTTGTAATTCTAATATTTATATCCAATAATATTACTAAAAACACTTACCACTAAATTGTCCTCTGCTAACTTTAACACCTTTTATATAAATTTGGCTTAGTTTACCATCAGGGCAAGTAACTTGAAGGTTAAGTGAGGAAGTTGATTCCCTAACTATTATATCAGATTGTGCCTTCCAAGACTGACCATCTACGGATAACTGGACCACGCTACTGACTTCCTTGTTGTCTTTAGATCTTTTTGCTTCGGCACTTAATTGAGTATTTTTATAACCTTCTACTGGGGTTTGCACTCCAAGTGTTAATTTGTATTGATTATCAGATAGTTTTTGAAGAGAGCTTTCAACTTTAACAGTTTTTTGTTTACCATAATTTACAGTGACACTGCCAGAACCACTTTCTTTGTCCTCTTTTATGTTATAGGATGCAGTAACACTAATGGGATCGATTGGGGCGAGTGCAAGATTTCCTTTAAGTTCGCCATGTGCGGCACCAATTAGGATACTTCCTTGACTTTTAATGTCCACCATCGGGTCATCGTTGGATGCAGTGCTAAATACATTAGCAGATCCTTCAAGCTGTAGGGGTTGAGATGATCCTTCGGGTTGAGCAATTGAACCGTGCAAGTCTACTTTTAATGTTTTTAATTCTTTACTTGTACTAGCTAATTGTAAGTTAAAACTTCCAGAACGTTCTGTTTCGCTACTAACGTCATAGCTTCCTTTAACATTTAAACTGTTGGCTGGGCCATAGCTTGCTCGAGCTTCGTATTGACCAACTACATGGCTGTATTGAGTAGAAATACTGACTTCTAGTGGGTTCTTTAGCACACTGCCATAAATTTTATTGGTGAGTTTTGCTTGATGAGAACCACCCTGTTTAGTTCTCTGTAGAGATATATCGGCGTTAATATTTTGTCCATTACTGTCGTCTGCAGAGAAAGTGTAGTCTATATCAAACAGTCCTTCTTGGGGAGTAGTGTTTCGCCAAGTGCCTTTGTAAGCAAGCTTACGGCCAGGGGAATTTTTATTTTTTCTATATTCCACTGTCCCTTGAGATTGTCCGTTGAGTACATCGTTATTTTCTTTATGATCACAATTTCCTTTAACTAAAATATATTGATCTCCTGGCAAAGTTACTTCAACCTCTCCATCAAACTTTCCAGCCTTATTATCTCCAGTTCTTGATCCCTTAGCATTTATTTCCAAAGGATGACCCAAAATATCTACTCGATTTTTAGTGTCCAAGCTAGTTTCGGAAACTTTAGTTTGCGTAACTAGTACAATTTTAGATTTTTGTCCTTATTAAAAGAAGGATAAAGATTAATTGTTAGATCATATGCCTTGCCAGCATGAATAGTAAAGCTTGTATCACCTCTAATTTGACGTTTTCCATTTTGCAAATCAATCAAAATTTCACCATTGCCAGCACCATTATTAGCGTGGATTTTTCCGTTAATACCAAGAGTATTTTTAATATTTACTTTTACACTTCCGTTAGCATTTCCGTTTTTATTTGCTTTAATAAACATGTCAACGATATTTTCGCTGCCCGAACTTATCTTCTGGTGTGCGTCTAATTCATCTGCATTAATTTTGAGGCCACTACTAACTTTAAGTGGAGCGGCGTAAGAAGGAATCTTTACAGTAAGCTCTGCACCAACATCCACGTTATTCGGACGAACAAAATGTTTTATTTTTCCTTCGACTTCAAACTTTTTGCCATTAAGCTCCAAAGTGTTTGAAATCTTACTTTCTTCGTTAGGTAAAACTTGTCTTTTGATTTTACTTCAAGTTTATTATCTAATCCCCAAAGCTCAAATTCAATTTGATAGTCGCCAATATTTTTCTCGTTTATTTTGGCTTCAAGTTCCGAACCTAATTTAAGTTCTCCATATTCAGCTTGCACGTCATAATCCAAACTCTTTGGTGTCTCCTCTAACTCAAATTTACCGCTAATTCCCAGCAATGGATAGCTAATTTTGTTTTTAGTTTCAAATCTAAAGTCTTGCGAATTTTTAAATTTATTAACAAGGCTGCTAGTAATAGTTAATACAGATGTTTTGCTGTTTAGATCGGGTCCATGAATAAGCTGAATTGAAGCATCATGCTGATATGCTTGCCTTTTAAATTCTCCCTTTAAGTTAAAATTGGCGTTATTGTTAAAACTGTTTTGAGCTTTAATGTTGAATTTAATTAATTCTGGTGTTAATTGTATACGTCCTAAAAAAAGTTAAATTATTTGTAAAATTTTAATAGTACGAGATTGTTTATACAAAGTCTTATACAATGACCGGAATAAGTGATATGTAAAAGTTTTTGTTTTGTATTTACCCAAAAAAAATCTGGATAAAAGCAGTAAAACCTATACGAGCTAGATGCAAATTTCCAACATAACAAAAGAAAAACCACCTTTATTTTTGAAAACTAGTCATATATTTTAAAAGCAAAAGATTATATTTAAAAATTGAAAAAAATCTTTTAAATTAATCTCGTATAGCGTTTACAACAATAATTGTCCATGCTTTTATAATCTGACAATTTATTAAAGGAACTTTTTTAAGATTATAGCTTATGTTATATTGATATACAGGGTATCCAAAAAGGCCATGTTATAAATTATAGGACTGATAGAGTGAGGCAAATTATTATTAATTTTTATAAAAAGAAGTTCTATGTCGGTTAGTTAAAATAACAAAAATGTCTTATTCGTAATTTTTAAACAGTATTATTATTTGGCCAACTTAATTAATTTATACTTCTTTTCATATATAAACTGCTGTTTATTTAGTAAGTCAGGACTATATAGGATGAGACAATTTTTTTCCTTTTAATGTGTGACTTTTGACAGATATGGCAAATTTAATATTTTGTTTTTAGCTTTATATTACCACGCTTTTTTAGCTTTACTTGTATGTATGTGACTCTCAATTATTTATGTTTGGCACAAGGTGTCACTACAAGCATAGTTTTGGATTTTTAAAACGCTTTTATTTAATAGGCATAGGTCCCTGTAACCAAACTTGAATGCCTTATGACTGTTTTTAATGTTTGACACCAGGTGTCACTAAAAGCATAATCCTCATAACACATTAAACTAAAAGTAAAAAATTAGTATAGTTTAAAAACTAAAAACCCGCTTTTAAAGCACATCAAACTAAATTGAAAAATAATTTTAAAAATAATCTTAAACCAATATAAACGAAATATACCAGTATTATTGTTAAAAAGCGTGGGCGCTTTGTGCCATATTTTTCGTATATCGGGGTCTCGGCGCTTTTTGACAATAATATAGTATATTTTGTTTATTAATTTGTTTTAAGATTATTTTTAAAATTATTTTTTACTTTTTAGTTCAATGTGTTTTAAAAGCGTGTTTTTAGTTTTTAAACTATAATTATTCCTGTAATTTTTGCCACCAAAAAGGTCTACCGTATTTTAAACGGTATCTTGTGCTGTTCTACATAAAATTGCATTTCAAAAACATACATACTACATACCCAACATTTCAAAGTCTTACTCTGTTAGTAGTATCATTTACGACATGGCCTTCCCGGACACCCTTAAGAAGTTTAAGATGACGTTATACATTTTAAATAAACAATTTAGTATTACCTTCAAGGGCAAGTGAATTTTGTTGTGCGTCAGCAACTTTAAGATCGGTAAAGAATACTCCTGCCTCTCTTCCCAAGTTTCCGGTAATACTTGCAATTGCTTGCTGTTGATCTACTAGTTTGACATTATCAAAATGTACTTAACGTCCTGACCATTGGTTTCAACAATAATCTGGCCTTCAGCACGTACAGGTAACGGTTGTTCTCCTGCAGGTGTTTTGTATTCTAAAATTGGCTTGTAAATAGTTCGTTCTGGACTTCCAGATATGGCTACCCCAATTTTTCCACTAAATTCGTCTGTGTCATGGGTCAGTTTAAGAAGCAATGATCTTTCAACATTGGTGGAAATAATTCTTGCTTCAGCCGATGCCCGTTTAACGTCAGAGCTAAACAATGCTTTTATATATTTCTCTGGGGTATATTCTGCCTGTAGCTCCAATGCGACTTTTCTTTGATTATTTTTGCCAATGGTTTCTAAAATAAGGTCTGCGTGGGTTGGCGGATTATTAACAAGAGTATGTTTAATTCTATATTCCGAAACGTCATCGTTTTCGATAGTTACTGCAATTTTAGCATCTCCAGCCAATGGGAAAGGAAGAATTGGAATTTGTTGGCCTCCCAAATTGGGACCGTTTATTTCAGCGCAGAAGGTTAGCCCAATGAAAGGACTTAATTGATCTAGGCATATGGAGAAATCTTTGACCTGGGTAAACTTCAGGGGTAGATTATGTTCTCGACCGGCTTGTTCTCTAGTAACAAATACGATTTCGTGATTAGCGGAAATTAATTTTTGTTCTTTTACTGGCAGACCATATTTCAATTCAAATCCAGAAGATTTATCCCAAGATAAGTTAATATCACCACCAACGGAGGAGTACAAGGTTGATACAACCTTAAGTCCGTTTTCTACGACTAGGGCGTCCAAGGTGAGTCGACCGGATACCTCAATGTTTGCGCTTGGGATAAGTTTAAGTTTTAACTGTCCGTTTTCAGGAGAGTTCAGTAGTTTACGTAAATCAATAGCTCCCTCAGCTTTAACTTGAACAGTTGCTGAACCTTCCACAGCCAAACGAAGAGGAAAACCAAGTGAAGTTGGATAGTCAAATTCGGCATCTAAGAAGAGTAAATTATGACGGAGTGTTTCCTAAAAGGTAAAAATATAAATTATATTCTTATTTGTTAAAGCATTGGCCCTAAAATTAAAAATATAATAATTTTCTTTTGGTTTTACCAAACTTGTATTTTTATCTTATCTTACAAGCAAATTGTATAATTTTTGACTTTTGCAAACAATAATATCTTCTGGGAAATAATTATTAAAAGGGTTTTTTATTCAGTGCACAGTCTATATAGAAAAAGGATCTTAATAGATATTATAAAAAAAACTAAAACTACTTACATGGAAACCATTTAGTTTATCTAATCCTTCACTTAATCTCAAAACTAGGTTATCAATAATTTCTTCTGGGGTAATTGACTCAGCTCTTTGATTAAGATTGAGGAAAAATACTTCAGAACCAAATGCCTTAAGACTAACATCCAAATCCAGATCTTTATTAAGTTCATTTGTTTTAATTTGTACTTGTTTTGCAATATGCTCAATTTCAGCTTTAGTTACATCACGTTTTGATCTTTGATGAAGTGCATCTCTGACTTTCAATTCAATGTATGAAGCGACTTTTTGGAAGTTGCCACTTTCTTTTCCAAGCAGATCTTTTAAGGGCGAAGATCTTAATACGCCTTTAGGTCCAAAGTAATGCTCCACCAAACGGTCTAGGTTTTCTTGTCTCGTTTCGATTTCAAGGAAGTTAAAATTGTGTCCAAAAACTTCAGCAGTAAGGTTAAGGCTGGATGATCTGGGCAGCCAAGAGTTTTGAGAATAAATAACATTAGCCTCAGAAGACGCAGCTAATCCGAGGGTATCGACAGCGTACGAAAATTCACCATTGAAAGAATATTTTCTAGGGTCGATTGGGAAGCGTTTTTTAAGGCTAAAGCCAAGATGTTGTTTGGCTAATGCTTTGTCAGGGTTGGCCGAAGCTCGAAGACTACGGATGTGGGAAGTTATGAATCCACCAACTTGAATACTTGGTTCTTTTTCAAGAATGGTTTTAACGGCGTTTCCTAAAAGGACACATAAATTATAGAAGTTTAGTTTTGCAAAATACTAAAAATAGAATTCATTAAACTATAGGTTTTATCATATAGAATTTTACATTTTTAAACTGTCCAAAAAATAAGTTAAAAAGTATTGCTTTCTTTGCTAATCGTGTGAAAATCACAATTTTTAAGGACTAGCCGGCAAAAATTACTTTCTTAAAAATACTGCCAGGCCGAGTAGGTACTTTGAGAATTTTTAAAAATATTACTTACCAACTTTGGCGTTTGGACACTGAGCAATAACTAGATATGCCCTAATTCTGACTTCAGAGTCTTGTTGAATATCTTTTAAGATGTTTAATGCGCTGTTTCTAAGTTTCTCTTTGCAAGGATCAGCTAAGTACGCTTCCAATGCAGCTACTCTTATTCTAAAAGCAACAATCATTTTGATTTTTATACAGCATGTGATTTTTAAATTGATGATGGTTTTAGGTGCCTACATATAGAAAATACCCATATAATAAAAAAATCTTACAAAATAACATCTTCTTAATTTGATAACCTTTTTTTTGTAATAAATGCAAAAAACGATGTAACTTTTTTGTGAGAAACATAGTTATTACTTTTAAAAAAGAAACCAAAAATCTGTAAAATATGAGTTGCCGAAAGAATTTTCATTCACATTTGACAGAATGATGTTTTTTATATATTTGGCAGCTAAATTCTCATTAATTTTTGCAAATTTTTATTTTATAATTTTTATAGGAAGTATTAAAAAAGTTAAACATGATAATTACAATTAAACTAAATTTATTTAGGCATAACAGATGTGTTACAATACTTAGTTACGATAAAACCATTATGGATTTACCAAAAACTATGTTTTTATTAAATTTAATTTAAATAATAAAATATTATTTTTAATTGATTTTTTTATTAAAAATACTTTTTTAAAAAACATAATTTATTATATAAGAAAATTCTTTAAAAATGAATAAAAACTTCCATTTGAATTATTTAAGTTCTTTACTGCCGAAAGTTAATTTTTCTGTGGCACTGCCGGTAAAACGGAAATTGTATTTTTATGGTGATATGATCTAAGGTTTAATAAATATAAATAAAAAATTGCATTAGCCTTTTTCTACCATCATTTGTTTTTAAAAAATCGATAAAAATGGCGGTTAACATGAAATTTTTGAACGCCATTTTCTCAAAAACGAATTGAGATAGGTATAACTTGTGGTACAAGTATTTTCTTGGAATTGCTTGTAGAATTGATTTTTAGAAAAATATATAGGGTGTTACATTTAAAATAACAAAGTTGAGGACACTTCCGGTTAAACCGGATGTGCCACATACAATCTGAAACATCAAATATCTGCATCCTATCTATACATACATCCAACCTTGCTAATAATCTCGTGGGCATTTAAAAATCATAATTAATCATAAAATTTCTCCTTGCGAATAGTCAATAACCTATCATACATAACTAATATGTATCATTATATTTGTAAAGGAAAAAGTAACAGTTTTTATAAACTAGTATTATAACCTCTCAAAAAATTATAATACTTCTTACCCAGATACTGACCCAATAATAGATACTTTACCTGTTGGGATAATCTTTGGATTGAGCAGCAGCAATTAGTTTTTGTAGAACATTGTCATTTAAATGATGGAAGTTTGCAAGTCCTTTTAAGGCGTAAATAATTTCATTTTCTTGTTCCCTGTTAGCTGGTTTATTTCCAATTTTAGCCAAAAATTTGTTAGTTAAAGTTTTTACAGCAGCAACATTTTCACAAGAATGTTGGCGGCAGTAACGTCCAGCAAGGTTACCAATACCCAAATATGCTTCACGTGGTAGTTTTGGAGAATCCAAAAGATGCTAAAAAAGAAAAACATTGTCTATATGCATACCGAGTGTTTTTCAAAGATTGTTTTCCCTGTTGCATTTTTTGTTTTTTTGATAAAAAAAATATATTCTCTGGGCAAGTAATGAATTTAACTTTATGATAAATACACTTTTAAAACGCGTCACTTTTTTATCGGACAAGTTACCACAGTGTTTTACATACAATTTTTAAATATCAAAATAAAGAAAACATAGCGGTAATATAAATGGTTCTCTGACAAAAGAAAAAATCTTGCCCTTAATCCAAAACTAGAAAATTCTAAGAAAATAAAAATTTCTTACCACAGCAGCATTTAAAGAACCTTCGGTGGCATGGCGAGCGAAATTAAGGCCAAGAAGGGCTAATTTACTATCGCAATCATTTAGCTCATGTTGTTTTAAAAGCTCCAAAACAGCTTCGATACTATCTCCATTTCCAGCTCTTAATAAGGCATCCAAATATAATCGTTTAGCTGCATCCTTGTCTCCAACACCTAAAATAAAAACACAGAGATTAATAAACATAAGTCTAAATCTTGGTAAACCACCCAAGTAAACCATTTGATTTCGCTTAAACCAATTTCTCGAAAGCATTCAACGTTTATTTAACCAAATTACTCAACCAATACAAGGTGCTTTATAATAGGCGGCTAAGCATTAAGATTTAGATGATTTTAGAAACTAAAGTTTAAATTAACCCATGTTCCAAATGTCTTAACCTTTGAAATATAAGGTGTTATTTTTTTAATCTGTAAAATTTGGTAAAGAACCAGTATGTAGGGGTAATATTTTCGGATGTGGAACAATTTTGTTTATTTTTTTTATTGTCGTTCGAGATTTAAATATTTCTTACCTATATTTACTGTAATTACTATTTTTGTAAAACTTGGTGTTCGTAAGATTAGTAATAAATTAAAAAATAAAGTAAATCTATTTAATGAAAAATATGATACGTTTTGCGAAACAGAAATTATTTTTATAATTTTCTTTTATTTCAAGTCAAGTTTAGTTTCTTGATTTTTGTTCCTGTGACGCATGTATTGCGCATAAAAAAATAAAACATTTTCTGCGTGATCGAATGGATATACATTTTTGTTTTTTAAATCTTTTATTTTACTATTCACCACTTTTTATATAGATTCTCTAAAAAAACTATGACCATACAAAGAAATGTTTTTAGTTTTTACTGGAAGACCAAGCGTCTAACGAAATAAAGTTAAGAAATTAAATTTACTCAGCAGTAAATAAAAATAATAAGAAAAAGCGGTGAAGCACTATATCGTTTTTAAAAATAGTTGGTCCAAATCAAAATCTGTGAAACAAATTTCATTACAAATAAAGAATTATAAAAAATATTATAAAGAAAAAAGATATACTTTTAACTATACCACCCTATATCTCCAAAATTAAAACATTTAGGACATATATTTATTTAAACTGTTCTAAAAATACCTATGGATTCGCATTCTTGGTATTGACTCTCTCATTCTAAAGCCCCCTGTATATTGTCTTTAAGTCTCTTTCGAGAACCAATATTTATGGTTACTGTATACACACTACATTCTTCTGTTTATTATAGACATCGATTTCTGTTTTACTAGAATGTTTTTTTTGCATTTATTCCTATTAAAACTTATTAATTTTATTTATTGTTTTTGTCGGTTTTGCATTTTGTTAAAATTTTTTCCTTTTACTTACCAACTCCACTTTTAACTTGATTGTAAACGGCTAAAAGATCACTCTTTTTGCTAACTTTGACAATTTTCAGCAAGTTTACAAATTCTCTGGCAGTGGTTTCTCCAACAACAATATCCACGGTTTGAGCTACTTCCTTTACAGCGTTAAGAATACTATGTACGTTATTAGCTGGAGCGTTAATAGGGTGAGGATTTTCAAAAATAATCGACCTATAAACAAACAAGAGATGAGGTATAACTTTAATTTGCCAAGTTTACACTATGACTAGTGTAAAAAATTGCTGAGGGCACCCAAATGATATAATTCATGCGGAAAAAAGGTTGAAAGGCTTGAGATTTTTAGTGTAGGTATGTAAAAAATAATTAAACACCTAGGTTGTCTATTCTAAATTTTATTCAATTTGCAAAATTATCCACTTTTTAAACAGAATTGGACTAAAAAATTATTTAACTTTCCATGATCTTCTAGCCTAATAAACTATAGCATAAATATAAAAAAATACAAAAAATGGTTTTCAATAATTCATTATCAACATAATTGCCGAAAAAATATTATAAGTTACGCGGCCACTATTTGACGATTCATGATTTTAACCCTACATGGCCTCGATCATTAGGCGCCCCTAATAACACCCTAATTGTGTGTTAAATATACTACTTATCATGAAAATTGCAATCGGAAATAATGTATCAAACTTTACCAAATTTTGCTGTTTTCTATACAATATAATTTGCTGTAAGAGATGACAATTTGGCGCAAAACACACACACATGAAAATTTAATAATGGGTATTAACACCGAGAGAATTTACATACTCAGGAGTGCCTCTGGACAAGCTGTTAATTAAATGAACGATGTCTTCTTGGGAATTGCGTCCCTCTTACCTTGAATTTCATCCCTCAACTTTGCTAAGTACGCGTTAGTTAATCTATTAAGGCTTTTTCCTACCGTGACTCATACGTGTTCTATGGGGGACAGATCGGGAAAACGTAGAGGCCAAGAAGAATATAAATGGTATCTCTGTACAAATCGCTACCATATACTCTAGGACAAAATATAACGATCTAACGCGATTTACTTTAGACAAAAGATTGATCGTTTGCGAGATACAGGCTTAAATTTTATTTTAGGTATTTTTAAATATTTTATTTATTATTATTTTTCTAAAAAATTTAGTATAAGGAGGAAAAAACTTAAAACTACTAATATTTTTGCTGTTAAATGTAGATGGAGCTACATGCAGTTCTTTGCTTTTGTTCAAAGTGTCATTACTTTTTTGTCTCGGTGTATTATGATTCTAGAAGATAATTTTTATTTAACCTTATTTTTGCATAAAAAGTTATACTTGATAAATATTGCTACGAGCAACCGTTTTTAAGATATTTTTTAGATTAAATTCCTTCGCATTCGTTTACGCTTCATTTGAGCCACCCGGATTTCTCTTAAAGGTCTGTACAAATTGTTACTACAATGTCCTTACGCCAAAGTAAAACAATTTAACACAATTTATCTTTGTTGAAAAGTCAATCGTTTGCGAGATACAGGGTGTCCAGGTAAAACAAATATATGGAAAATTTGACACCGTGTATCTTGCAAACCAGCAACCTTTCGACTAAGGTAAATTGCATTAGATTGTTGTCTTTCGACCCAAAGAATTTGTGGTAGCATTTTGTACAGACCTTTTGGACACTACCAGGTGGCCTAGATAAAGCGTGAAGGAATGCAATGGGAAACTTTTGTATGGAATAAAATGTTTAATCTAAAATATCTCAAAAACGGTTGCTCGAAGCGACATTTATTAAGTATACTTTTTTCTGCAAAGATATAGGAGAATTAAAATTACCTACTATAATTAAAATATACCAAGGCGAAAAAGTTATGGCACTTTAAACCTAAACAAAGGACTGTCAGTGGCTCTCTCTAAATTTTACGACAAAAACATTAGCATATTTCGATTCCCTACTGTAAAGAACCTTTTAATACTAAATTTTGTAAAAAAATCTTATAATAATTAAAATATTTAAAAATAACTAAAATAAAATAAAAACCTTGACACCCTGTTTCTTGAAAACTATCAACTTGTTGACTAAGGTAAATTGCATTACATCGTTGTATTTTGCTCCAGGGAATTTGTGGAAGTATTTGGTACAGACCTTTTAGAGACACCCTGTATAAATTATGTTTCCCTGTATAAGCCATAGTTACACGAGCGACATGTGTGACAATTAGCATTATCCTGCTAAAATAAGAAGTTTCCAATTCGTTGGATGTAGGGTATTTAAGTGGGTTCTAACACTTCCTATGCGTAACGCATGGTCGATATGGATCCATGGATGAAAACTACAGGAGACCTACTACTAACGCATAAAATTCCAAACATCACTAGACCCATACTGTCGGCGACATGTCGCTCACCCGAAAGTACCATATTTCTTTCTCTCCCCAAGCAGAAACGGCATTCGTCAAAAAAAAAATATATACTGAAATGCGCCTTTTGTGTATTGCTATCGAAAAAGTGTAAAATCCCTTTGGGTAAATTTGATACGATATTTCTAGATGGAGCAATTTTTTATGATCGGTAATAAACTTTATCTACTTAAATTAAAGTAACCACATTTTCAATCATGGAAATTGGGACAAGCAAAATAAAATGTATTTTTTCCAAATTTTTTTAAAGAGCAAAAAAAGGGTTTTACCTTTAAAACCATTCAATAGGAAATAAAATTATCTTTTATCCTTTTATCCCCCAAGCTCCTCACGTCCGCAAAAAACCCTCTCTCCCGCCATACAGCCGGGACTTTTTCAAAAGATCGGAATATTTTCTAAAATCGGTAGGACGCGGGACGAACCTCCGAAAAGCGGTACTGTCCCGCCAAAATCGGGACGTGTGGTCACTTTAACTTAGATAGCTGCCCCGTCAATAAATTAGTTATTTATTTACTTACCGTGGTTTGGTAACAGGTGCGGGAGTATTGTCACCAGAAGTACCGGTAAGGTGTAGTTTGCTTGTAATTTGAGCTTTAGCGCCATTTTTGCCTACCGAGAATGGAACATAAAGATAATCTTCAGTAACTGTTGCTTGTTCCAAAATACCGTTCTTGATTCTTAAATTAGCCTGGTATTCACCATTTAGAAGTGGACTAGATTTAATCTCGCTGTTAAGGTTGAAGACTGTTGACAAAAGTCTTGTTGAATGTGTTCTCTGAAAACAAGTAAAGAAAAATGTAATTTAATATGACTGTTTTAATATGCAGTTTTATAAAGCACTTAAAGTATTAAACACTTGGGTCAAAACAACATCTATACTCTGGGCATTATAAATTAAGAAAAATACCTAAACGAAAATTATATTTCATTGGTTTAAAAAGTCAGCAACCCTAGTTACCACAATAAAAATAAATTTTAATGGTGTAAAAAGTCAGTAACCGTAGTTACTTACTAGGTATTCATTATCAATATAAAATGTCCAAAGTATAGCTATTTAAATGCCATATGAAGTCACAATTCAGCCAAAAAATACTTGCAAGTAGGCTATTTTATTTGTTTATCTACCATAAACCAAAACTTTAAAGAATTTATGGTTTCGTCCGATTAAAATCTACTAAAAATGCATCAACGTAGTGTGTATTTTTAGAAAACATAAAAAGAACACAAAATATTAAAAATAAAGACATAAACAAATACATTTAAGCTTAGTGACATTTGAAGTTATGTATTTTGTTTAAGTCACTAATAGTCCCTGTAAGTAATGAAATGGACTTCAAAATACGAACAGTTTTAAAACTGTTTAGGAGGGTTACTTTTGACGAGTCTATCACTAATATTCATACCGCCATTATATGGAAGCGGGCTTTAAGCCAGCGTGTCAATGTCACATGTTTCGGATGTCGGACTGGGCGAACGCGTAACTTTTTTTCGGACAAGTTTACCACAATGTTTTACATCCAATTTTGAAACATTGTGCCAAAAATCGCAAGGGTTACAGACAAGTAACCCGCCTAGTCCAATACCCGAAACAAGTGTTTGATTCCTATGGTTTGATTACTGTAACCCTTACCATTTTTGGAAAAATGTTAAAATTGCATGTAATACATTGTGGTAAACATATAAGACAAAAAAGTGACGCGTTCGCCCAGTCCGATACCCGAAACATTTTTCATTGACAGGCTGGGTTAAAACATTATCATGAAGTCCATTTTATTACTGTCCCAGGGACTATTATTACAACAATGTTGCTTACCTGTAAGAACATTTGTTAAGATTTCTGGACTTTGAAACGACCAAGATGTTACCCTCTTTGTGGGAAGACGAGTCAGTGGGACATGTTCCAAATACATCAGTTTCGTAACCAGATTTTAATGAGGCTTGGAATATGGAAGCAATTGCTCTTTTTACGTTAATAGAGTTTTGATTGTCGCCATCAACTACACAGATGCTGTCATCTAATACTCCGTCATTGTTGTTGATACGAATAGGTTTTTCAATATCGGGAATAGCTCCAATTTTCTAAAAAAACGTTTTATTTATACAGGGAGTTTTAAAAGGTAAAGTAAAATATTTAAGGACATGAATATTTTACTTTACTTTTGAACAAGAAAAACTTCCTAATTTATAAAATACAGATTGGTAAAGTTTGCGAATAAATATTTTTATATTTTGAATACTACTTTAGATATATTAAAAATCAGATTTAAAAAAATTAAAGAAGCAAATCCTTGCCTCTTCTAAAAAAATAACAAGAGTGTCTTTTAAAAAGCAAAAGAGCATATTCTATCAATTATCATGTCAAAGGCATATGGCCATGAAGAAAACTGCTTCTTAATTTGTTAGGATAAAACCATGCGACGCGACGGAGGGAAGATATCAGTTCAAAAAAACAAGATATTTTATGAAAAACAAGATATTATAAACGTATGTCGGTCGCTTCATTTCTGAGATACTTCTGAATCAATGTTTTTTTTTAAAAAGTTGGTATTTTACAAATATCCTGAAAACTTATTAAGTAATTTGGTTTAAATTTGGTGCAGCTATTTAATATAATAAGGCGCTTGTAAAGTTCTGCCTAGATAAAGATTTTTGGGTCCGGTCGCGTCTTAGTGACCACCAGAGCCAATAATATTAAGAAAAAAAGTACATAACTGACTTTTTATGGAGTTTTATTATATTCTTTTAGTTAGCTCCTTTAGTACGGTTGACCGATATATCTGACAGGTCAAAATTGGACGGATAGACGGATGACCGATATAAATGACAATACAGTGTATCTAAGGGCACTGTGTAGTACATGCAGTGCCGTGTAGACTAGATCAATTTCAGTTAATTTAAATAACACTTGGTTGCCTTTGCTTGATACTGAAGTATCTTCAGGAAGACTAAAAATTAACTAAGTATTCACATTTTTTGTAATATAAACAATAAATACACCAGTAACGAGTTATCTATGTCACTATGACACTATAGCCAAACAAACATATTTGCCATTTAATGTCAAAGATTTCAGAACATACTAAAAAAGATATAAATTTTAAAACCTTAATAATAGTTAATTTTTATTTTTATTATTTTTATTTAATTTATCTTGACAACGGTGGCAGATTTGCCACCGAAACGTCGATTTTTTAATCATCTTTTACTTGTTTTATTTTTTTTTTTTGGTTTTTAGTACTTTTAATTTAATTTTTGGCGTGTACTTAAATAAATACCATCCATTAAATGAATCCGCCGAACTACAGAACATATCTTCAATTTAAATAACTAGTCTAAAATAAAATTTAACCCAAATATATACCACTAGTCCATCTGACAAACCAAAAACTGCCGTCTACACCGCACTACACAGTGCCGCCCTGAAAGGGTTAGAGAACTTTTAAGAATCTTGTTTTTTATATCATATTGGCTATGGGTACTTTTAAGAATACATTAGTGGCTAGAAACAAAAAACAAAACAATAGACTAAAAAGTTGAAATTTTTAATTGCTTAATCGGCAAAAAAACTTTATGAAAAGTCAGTTACGTACTTTTTTCTCAATGTTATTGGCTGTGGTACTCATTAATATTCCGCTGAACCGAATAATCATAATCTGAGCAGAGCTTTACAAGCACCTTATAACATTAAGGCCCAGTTGTACAAAGTAGGTTTAAACTCAGTTCTACTGAACTGAGGTTAGGCCTTTGAATTTTCTATAAAATTTCAAGTGTACCAAATTTTAACCAAATCAGTTAAAGGGGGTTTAAAATATTTATAAAACACCAAACTTTTAACGACCTGTATCTCAGCAATAAAGCAAGTATGGACATACCTTTATAGGAACTTCTTTTTATAAAATGACAAAGAAAGTTTCGTACTGTAGTTAGGAAACACTCTGTGTATTTATTTTTTAAATTTACCAATTTAATTTATCTAAAATGTAAAGACTGCAGAACTTGGCCGCTCATAAATAAAATTTTACAGGGTGTTGCAAATTTGAGGGGCACCGTTAGGATTTCGGGAACGGTAAGAGATACAATAGGCGGAAAATTTGGTTTCAAACCTAATAAACTTGTATTTAATTCTGCAATTGTAACAATTAATGCGATGGAGAAATCACTTAAAGCTTGGAGATGGCCCACTCACACAGATGTATATTTTTACGAATGGAAGGATGTTCTTGGCTTGATTGAAAACCCAAAACAAATTTCCAAACGTGGATTTAATACAATACCTCAAATAGACCGATTCTGGTATGAATAAATTGTGTATTTTTTTCATAATAAATATATGTAATATATATTTTTAATAAACAATTTATTTTTTAAGTAGTTTTATTTTTCCATCTAAACATATTCGAGATTTTCATTAAAAAATAAAAATATATAAGGTGCAAAGTTGGGCCACCAGTTTTATAATTAAATATATATATATATATATATATATATATATATATATATATATATATATATATATATATATATATATATATATATATATATATTATATATATCTAACCTAAAAATCATGCCAAAATTAAGTAGTACTTCACAAAAACACATTAGTAACCGCCGAAGATATAAACATATTTTAGTGGTAACTTGGTTAGCACTAGTTCAGAAAATTTGTTAACTATAGCACCAAAATGGTGCAAAGAAACCTCATTTTACGGTTATTTATAAGTGGAAACAGAAATATTCACATCCCGAATATTTGTGACAAACCCACAGTAAATATTTTTCACACTGATCCCACACTTTTTCCGGTTGTTCTTCAGAGTCGCAAAATATACAAGAGACAACATCATCCTGACTTGGTTGCAGAAATTGCATCAATTCCAACTCTAAAGAACCGGACGAAATACTATATTTGGTTCATTATTGTTAGTTAGATGAGCTAGATGATGATCTGCATGTTTGAATGAAACACGGTTTGAATTACCATCCTCTCAGGGGTTCCATATTAGCAAAACACAAGCCATGAAAAAAAAAAATTAAATGGTGCAAAAAAATATATTTTTTATGCTATTTTTTTTATTTAGTAATTAAACCACTCCTAAAAAGTTTCACACAATAAAATTTAAAAACTCGTCACTAAATCACTTTAATTAGTACTATAAAATAAACGTAGTCTATACCATTTTAAGACTCCAGTATATAATATTAACGCGACAATTTTTGTATGATTTACACTTCAAATGAAGATTGTAACTGAGCTACTAAATAAGAGATTTCGGTAGCAGTTTACGAATAAACTGGGGTTCCATACTACTCCTTTTTCTCTACCACTCGAATTTGGAACACCCTGTATAATATTGCTGGACTTTTTGGCGAAAAAAATATATTTTTGTGCTTATAAGCACCTAAAATAAACGAGATTTTTATGTCTCAATCGAAAATTATAATTATCCAAAAGTTGTAACGTCAATTACCTTTCCATTCGATCCTAAGACCTGAACATTTTGCAGCCTTAAAATTTGGTTACAATCTTTCAGTTGTGTCAATAAAACATCAGCTTTAACTTCTGTACTTGTGGCCTGTCCTTCTGCTGAAGATAGGGAAACTTCAATTTTGCCATCGTAACTATACTTGTATGTTGTTCCTACTGCATATTTAAATGTGTGGCCAGCTAAAAAATATTATAAATTGAACAGCTTTGTTTATTGTGATGTGCCAGACTAAAGGGTGTGTTTTCTTACTTATTCCTCACTTAATTTAAAGATACATAATCATAGTTTCTAAAGGTTGTAAAAAAAGAAAACAATTATTAAAAAGACCCAAATTAGTACGATGCTGACCAGTGGCGTAGCTACTATGGGGCTAAGCTGGGCAGTGCCCCAAGCTTAGGAGGACCTTCGGAGTGTGACATACGAAGTATAAACACTAGGAGTAATAAAAATTTGTCCCACGTACCGGTACCAAGTATTTTAAATTGTGGAGTTAGTTGGGGCCCCCTTTTTACCCGAGGGTCTTTGCCTACTTACTCAACTTCTTTATGTATTTTATTTTAAGAAGCTAAAGATAATATTTACCATTGTTTTTTGGTTGCTTGAAGTAAATCAAAGTTTTAAATACTATACTTGCCTGGCCTTGCCTTGCCCCAGGGCCCTTGTATACGTAGCTATGCCACTGATGTTGACAATTGGTAAAAATATCTAATTATCCTTAAGACAAATCCTTTAAAATTATTTTACCTACTGGTCTGCTACTGGGTACACAGCAGAGGCGCATTTACATATTTGCCGCCCGTAGGCTATTAATTTTAGCCGCCCCTAATTTTTTCCTTTTTCATTGAAAAACAATTTTGAAGAGCAAAAAAAAGGTCTTCATTTTCCTTTCTACGTACTAAATTAAAATCGAAATCACCTAAACAATTTATAAAGTACAAAATCTGCCGCCCCCTAAAATAATCTGGCGCCCCCTAAAAAACGCCTCCCTAGGCTCCAGCCTACTCAGCCTTCTGGTAAATGCGCCACTGGTACACAGGAATAGCGTCCGAGGTTTAATCAATTTTTGGTCAATTTCTTAAGATTATGTTTTTAGCAATTAAAGGTACACAAAAGCATATCTTTTAAAAAATCAACCCAAAGTTAATCCGAAAATGAAAACCAAAAACTAAGTTTTCTAGAATAGATAAATATTAATAAATTAAAGAACTTCGATTTTTGATTCAATAACAACGACACACAAAAATAAAAAAGTGATCAATACTTTTGAACAGACCAAGTTTTTATTTTTTTAATGCCCTGAATTTAAATCCGCAGTCCGATTTGCTCCATCAGACTTGATTTTTGAGTAAATTGCGACCACACCACTTACATTTTTCGATTTTAAGCAATTTTTAAGGTTTTTGAAGTTTATTCACAACTCAAGCCTGATGAAGCACAACGGACTCCGGATTCGAATTCAGTGCATCAAAAAACATATAAAAGTTGGTCTGGTGAAAAGTACTGGTTACTTTTTTATTTTTGTGTGCCGGTGTAACCAACTGGACCTAATAGTTCCCCACTATATTAAGTGTTTATTTAATTATAATATTTATATCTTTTACAATAGGTAATAAAGTTTGTAAATTGTATAAATAGTAAATAACATGAAGGGATATTTTAGGTCAATGTCGGTAAAACAATTGTTTTATTTTACATTTAAAGTTAAATAAGTGACTATTTAACAAGTTTTTTGTACTTTTACATATTTTAATTATGAATTTTTACCAAGTAACTTCCAACTCTATTCAGTACTCTCTACTTTGACAAATGCTTAATTAGCAATCTGTATGTTGTTTCTTTAAGTCTATATTTTCAAAATGATTGATCAGAAAACATTGTATTCTTTTTAAATTTAATAATTCTTTAGGGCATTTAAATTACTATATCTAAACCCTTAAAACCCTTTTTGAACGAATATAGTAAGTTTAATACTACTAGTACTTACCTGCTCCTTTACATCCTGACCGGCAAACGTCTGAAAAAGAAAATCATATTTAATAAAGCTAGTATACACCTAAATAAAATACAATAGACCTCCAATTTATTAATTAAATTTTCCATTTACCAATAAGGTTTTTTAAAAATCCTGAAAGAGGGAGACATAGCTTTTTTAACAACTAGGCAACTTTGATAAGTAAAACTTATTTTCAATTTATATTTACTTTTATAGTTTTTTTTGTAAAATTTATAACAAGTTTGGGAAACTTTCATATTTGAATAATTCTGGTGTTTTTACATTTATAAATTGTGTATATGTTACTAATCCATTTTTGTGGCTTACCCTTATGCCTTTTTATTTCATTTCATCATTTCTAATTATAATTTTGTTATAATAAGGTATATCGTATCAGCTATTTGTAAAAGTATATCGGCCAGTAATACAATAACAAAACAAGCACTATTAGTCCACAATCCAAAATGTTTTGCATGCCGTAATTCGCGTTAGGCTGTCTCGTTTTCAAACATTTCCCAAGAACGACTTCCTTTAGCTGATTCTGTATATGATATCATGGTGCTTATTTTCTGCTTAATTTTAAATAAAAATGTACTGAATTAGCTCAATAACCTGATGTTTTTAGAGATCTTCTAATTTTAAATGTGCTTGGTTGAAAATAGTGATAATTAAGTACAAACAATTTAAATTTTTACAAAAATTCAATAAAAGAACGTTAATTAAGGAAGAGTTGGACACATTTACTGTTTTTCTTTGCTAAGCATTTCGCCCATAAAAATAACATAGGTAAACTAGATATAAACATTTATTTAATTAATTAAAAACATAGTAACGTCCAAAATACGTATAAAACAGATTTGTTTTCTTAGTTTATTTAAAGAGATATTTTAAAACAAACGACACAATATCATTGCCACTTTTTCTGTTCTATAAAACGATTTCATTAAATTTGGGATCCGACGTTTCGACTTTGAGCCAACATCATCAACTCTGTTTTCTTATACAGGGTGTACGACGTACAACGGTACAAAACTTTAAGATATGATTTCCTATGTTATTTTATGAAAGAAAATTCCTATGAACATACAGGGTGGCCCAATTGTCTGCAAAAGTAGAATATAACTGTTGTTTAAGGATATATACAAAAAGTTGTGTACAAAAGTTGTAGGGTTTTTAAACATGCATGTCATAAAAATATTTTAATGTATACAGAGTGTCCCAAAAAAAATTATGGCCAAGAAGTTCCTTTTTTAAATTGACCTCTATTTTCTTCTGGTATCTTAAAAGGAACACCCAGTATATTTGTCAATATTCTTAAAATTTCAATATGTTTCTTTAAAAAATGTTACCTAAGCTATGGTTATTTCCAGAAAAAACGCATTTATCGACCTGCGTAAAATTGTCCTATACCTTTGTTGTCGCATTTTTTGTAACGTTAAATGTAGTTTTTTATTGTTAAATAATATTTTTAGTTTTCATGCAGGGCAGTTTTAGAGGTCAATAAATGCTTTATTTCTAAAAATAATCATAGCTTATATTACAATTTTTTTAAAGGAAAGAGATGAAATTTTAAGAATATTAACAAATATACTGGGTGTCCCATTAAAAATAACAAAGATTCCTTTTATGAAGAAAATACTTGTCATGATTTTTTTTAATACTTGAATTTATAAAAATCTTACATTTTTGGTATAAGAATCGCTAAAAAACTTACCTTATTTTTATTTCTAAAATCTAAAAATGGTTTAATATACAGGGTGTTCCATTTAAAAAAATTGAGATTTGGTATTTTAAAAATTGAGGTATTGGCCATGCTATAAGAACTACCCTATATAACATCTAGTGAATTTATTTTGTGGTCCTTAGTGTGTTAAAACACCAAGATAAATATTATTAATAACTAATTTATTTTCGCTTTTACCTAATTTTCGGCTAACATGTTTTTAACGAAAGTTTCAGTAGTTTATAAATACCGTGGCAACATCGCCACGAGTGTCAAAATTAAAAATGCAAAATTTTATGCTGAATCCGATACTATAAATAAAAATAGGGATTACAATTTTAAAATACTAACTTCCTAACCATAATTTGTTTTTGGGACATTCTGTATACATCAAAATATTTCTGGAATATGCACCTTGATAAACCCTATATACAACTTTTGTATAAAACATTTTTTCATATCTCGTTTAACAACAGAAATTTTATATAATTTTGTTTAAAATATCCGGAGGTCAAAATCGAAATGAAGCAAGTACCGAAAGAAGTAAAAAGAAAGTAAAAAGACAGTTTAAACTTTATAAATGTTTTTTTTTAAATAAATGATTGATTCTGAAATTGTTAGATGAGGGATACGTTGTTTTATTTCCAATGTAAATTGTTTTTTGTTATGATGTATTGATCAAATTATTTTACCTAAAATATTAAGTTATATGCTGAACATCCTAAGAATTTTAAGACGAGCCACCATTGAGGTTGTTTAAGTGTTAATTCAATTTCAATGGTAACAAAGCTTTAATTCAACAATTATTATTTGCATTTTTAATTAGTATACATTATATATGGCTAGTAACGAACCTATTTAACATACCTTTTACACACTTGCACCGATCCGCTTTACTCTATTAAGATCAGTTGGGAAATAGCTATTATTTCAATTATTTTAAGTGGATAATAGCTTTTGACTTTATACAAACGTTTACAAGCGTTTTGCTCCGAGACAACGAACAAAGAACTAAATCGGATTTTTATTAGGAAACTTTTTGTTTCTTGTTTCAATAAACGGCAAAGAACGCCTTATTAATGACAAGCTACTTACTTTTAACCTTCAACTATTTTGTTTTACAGACAAACGAAACTTATCGGTTTTTGGTTGGTTTGGCAGAATACCGCTTAAAAAGATGTGTGTAGTAAGAAGCGCTCCCGCTTGGAAAGTAATTAATGGGGCATTACCCAGCCGCTTTACCGCTTAATTTCACAAGGGTCAACATTGTCAAATTAAACCAATAGGATGGCATATTTTAACATTTTTGACACTTCGCTTACCCAGCGGTTAAGCTGCTAAGTACTCTGGAATGCGTCTAAAAGCAAGAAAATAGAAAAATGTATCCAAATTAAAAATTTTACAATATAAAAAGAATGAAAATTATATATTTTGAACGCTTTTAGCTAAACAGCTATAAACGAATGATTTTTTTACCCTTAAGATTGAATGTAAGAGGTGCCGGACATGTTTTTTAAATATCTCTTAGAAAAATATGTGAAAAAAGGCACCAGAATATGCTTTCTTTTAGGAAGCTCCAAAATTATTATTAAACAGGACATGCAAAAATAAAGAAAAAAGTTGTTTTTATTCTAAATAGCTCACAATTTTGTAGGTATTGGGTGTAGAGAAAAAAATATGGAAAGAAACCAAGGTTAGTTTATATTTATAAGGTTGCGACATAGTTGCGACACATCCTCAATTTTTAGTTTTAGGTGCTTCGAGGTCGGGGACGCAAGGAAGGGCACTCCACGGACAAAAGTTGGCAAGACTGGTTAAAATCAAAGCTGATGATCAATCCAGTGGCGTCTAGAATTTGCGCATTTCATTTTGCATTGTTTTGGAAGTGATGTTTGTTGAAAGATGTAATTCCAAATGTTTTTATTTAAAGTAAAAGAATTTACAACTTAATAATAATTAAAAACTGTTGTGTAAACGGTTGTTTTACTAATACAATAAACTGTATATCTCCGGCACTGAACAACATGACCGAAAAATGGGGGATGTGACGTCATCACACGTCAAAGCAATATGGCCGAATGTCGCGACCCAATATAGACCGACTTTGGAAAGAAACAAGTTTTGAAAAATCGTCAAATTTATTTAGATTTAAGCGAAATAACACTAAACAAAAGAAAAAAACAAAAACCTGACCACATTTTGTTAAAATCGACATAATCGTTTTTTACAGTAACATTGCAATCCATTTTTTGTCAAAATATAAATCATTAAAGTTGCTAGGCATATCTATTAACAATAGCAAACATCAATTTATTGCTAATAATTTACATACACCTTAATAATTTAAAAAAGGTAAGGTTATGCCAAAGTCGGTCTATATAAGGTCACGACATTCGGCCATATTGCTTTGACGTGTGATGACGTCACATCTCCCATTTTTCGGCATGTTGTTCAGTGCCGGAGATATACAGTTTATTGTATTAGTAGAACAACCGTTTACACAACAGTTTTTAATTGTTATTAAGTTGTAAATTCTTTTACTTTAAATAATAAACATTTGGAATTACATCTTTCAACAAATCTCACTTCCAAAACGATGCAAAATAAAATGCGCAAATTCTAGACGCCACTGGATTGATCATCAGCTTTGATTTTACCCAGTCTTGCCAACAAAGTTTAACTGCTATCTGTGAATCTATTCCTACTTTAATTAGGGTTTAAAAAAAAAAAAGCTTAAATTTTTAATTAAAAATAATAGGTACTTTCGCACTAGAATTATATAAGTTGGCCGCAACTAGATAACAAACCCTTCAACCTTAACTTTAGGACATTAGCCTTTCCTTCAGTGGCATTGCCATTGGAATAAAAATATCAATAACTTTTCTTTATCATTTAAAATGTTTTGACCTTTTAATCAAAAGACAAGTTCAAGATTTAATAATAGCAAAAACTTATCAATATTTATGCCCACTAGGAGAAAATTTATCATATTTATTTTAAAAATAATTTATAATCATTTGTTGATGAAATCATTCCAAGAATAACTAGCTATTTGTCAAAGGTATTATTTGTTTATTTTATGCTCTGAAATTAGCAGGATCTTTATCAAAATGGCAACTATACTTTGACCTTTTAAGATAATATTTTGCTATCCTGCAAATTTTAAATTAGGAAAAAAAAATTAAAAACAGTGTTTTTTAATGTATACGTATGTATGCTCGTATAAGGGTAAGAAGAATGTGTCAATAGGTATAGGCAGTAAACCAAACAAAACCCTTAAAACCCAGATTTAATAAAATATAATTATAACCCCTGACAGTTTTATTAAGATTATATAAAGTTTCTAAAAATGAATTAATTTTAATTAAAAAGATGATTTGGCTTTTCTTTAGAATATACATATAGTGTCAGCTCAGTTCTTTTAAGTTTCAATGTTTTAAATACTAGTAGGTGGCGATTAGATAAGAAACCAATAAATTTAAAAACCGCTGGCTGCTTAAATGTAATGAATAATAAAATTTTAGAATATTCTTCCCTGTCAGTGAAGAAATGTATCGGGGTAAACGTTAAATACAGAATAAGAACACTGAAGACAAAGCATTTTTTTATACTTTTGATATAAACATAAACCAATGTTGTCTTGTTCCAACTGGAACGCCATAATACATAAATGTAGATATAAAAAACACGATGCGTGGGTGCTGTGGATGAATCTTTAGTATTAAAAAACTTTTAAACACAACCGGTAGAAATATTTTTCCTTCCTAAAAAAAGTTATTGCTGTTCAGGGGCGTAACTACCGCCGTATCAGCCGTATCAATGATACGGGGCCCCCAACTGTGTGTAAGAAAAAATTGTAAAATTGTCGGTTAAATTAGGAATGTGAGGTCGTTTTTTTTTGTTAGGAACGAAAAAAGCAATGCTGAAATAAGAAAAACAATGTTTTTCGAAGGTGGACCTTTTTTCGGTATTCAAAATTATTTTTGGGGCCCCCTAACTCATTGCGATACGCGGCCCCTCCACGGCACGCTACGTCACTGTAGCTGTTCTAATAAAAACAAAAAATCTTATTACATCAGTAAATTTTTATTACAGGTAGCCTGCAGGTATGATTGTAAATAATAAAGATAGAATATTATATAACGAGAGAAGAAAGGGATCTAATCCAAATCACCCAATGAGGTTAAATGTATATGAGATTTTTGTCCTTTAAAACGGTTTAAAAGTGTGTGCCATTAAAGATAAATGTGTAGGGGGCTGAGGACCTTTTTTTTGCTCTTCAAGTTTTTATTAGGTCGGTATAGAAAACGTAAGAAGCCCCAGTAAGTTGGTATTTGTAAGAGATAGTGACTTTTTTCTGTCTTTAAAAATTTTTAATACAGGGCACCCATATAAAATTTGAAAACCAGCCGCGCCTGTACGTATACAATATAGAAACTAATGTTTACCAAAATCTGAATTACTCCGAAATAATAAAGGACATAAAAGCTTAGGATTTTTAAACAAAATAACAAATTCAGGAAAATTTTTAAGAAAGAGATACCAGTCTTACCACTTTTTTACTCTATGGTAATACCACTACTACTTACTGGCATAGAGTAAGTAAACTACAAGCTACATTTTTGGTTACAAGAACAGTACCAAATTATTAACTCTTAAACAATTTATTTCCAACCTTTATGTTTTACTCAGTATAATGTTTAGGGGTCAATAAAAATTTATTTAATGTACCAGAACTGTTGTTTACCGTCCATTTTATTTGTAGGAAATATTTACAAGCAATTAAATAAAATTTATCAGGGAAAATTTTAAAGGATATTTCTTAAATAAATAGATGACTCACAATATAATAAAGACAGTTAATTATTATTTTATTTTATCTACCAAAAAATCCAAATAAGTTAACATAAGTTTTTTAATATCGAATTAAAAAATGTTTAATAATTTTATTTAAAACTGTAGTTTTAATTATTTTAAGTATAATATGCAGGGTTATTTTTAAGTTTTTATTTTTCTTTTAACACTGTATAAAATACAAAAAAAAAGTTTTAAATAAAATTATGCCGGAAAATGCTTTAGAAGTGTTAAAGTTTTAAGAAAAATTGCCTTTTTATCATAGCCTACGAATTCAGATATTTCCTCAAAATTTGGTGCACTTCTTTTAAGCATTACATTACGTTTTTTGCTGTAAAAGTTTTTAAAAAATTTACCAGTGGCGTTCGAACAAGATTTTTATTTATTTTTAGAGGAAAAAATAGTACGCCACAGATTTTTCTTTAAATCAATATTATTTTTTAAATACTAATTTACTTTAGGGTAAATTTTGTTTTTTGGTCGTACAGAATAATATCAAAAGTCCAAATTAACGCCAAAGTAAATGAGTAATAATGAGTATATTTAAAATAATTTTGATTTGAGGCAAAAGCAATTGCGTACTATTATTTTATTTAAAAATAATAAATATAAATCTTGTTAAAACGCCACTGGTAATTTTTTACTTTTACACCAAAAATTTAATGTAATGGTCAAAAGAAATATGCCAAATTTTGTGCAACTATCTGGAGTGGTCGGAAAGGTATGATAAAAAGGCAGTTTTTTCCTAAAATTTTAACACCCTGTATCTCGGAAAGAAAGCATTAAAAAGAAAATACCAACTTAAAAATAACCCTGTATATATAAATTTTACTTATTATAATAATATCTTGAAGCTTTAGATATCATAATCATAGGCACACAAAGAAATGGTTACTTCTGTCATTTCTAAAAGTTTGTTTAAAACTTTGCCAAACATTACTTATATATTTTTAATAAATTATGAAGACACAACTATTAACAGTAATTAAAAACTCATCAACATTTATCACTTTTGCAGTTTGACCAGTTCAAAAAGTTCATTAATGATATTGTTTTATTTACATTATTTTTTAATCTTAAATTTTTATTACAAGAAATGTAAAAATATCCTGCATATCATAGTATTTTTGTCTTAAGAAAAGGTCATAACACTTGGTTAAAATATACTAAAAAACATTTGTATTTTAAAATATTGAGAATAAAATTAGAATTATACATAAAAAATATTAAAAATTATATATCTTTAGGTTGATTGAGTTTTTTTATATAGTTGTAGAATTATTTAAACAAGAAGGTTTAAAAATGTTGGCAAATTTAGAATATTAGAATATATGTAATGCAAGTTGACTTCCTTTCAGATAGTATAAAAGTAGTATTATTAAAAAATATTGACACAAAAAAATATAGCAAGATATTAAAACTGAAAGTATGAATTAACTAAAATATATATATTTTTTAATTTATTAGAAAGGTTTTTGCCATGGTCTTAATCAGGTAAAGACAGTGGGTTAGAGTAGGCGCTACCTCTCTGGTGTGGACAATATTAATCATTTACTTGTAGATATAAATTTCATACCTAGATTTAAGTGCTGACAATAATAGTTACTTAGATGATTATTAGAATTATTTTTATTGAACAATTTATAATAAAATAATATTATAATAAAATCCGTTTTTAAGTTTTTTTTGTTTTTGTGTATTATTAGTTACTTGCCTGCCCCCCTTTTCCTTTTGCTCTAATATACGAAGTGTATAGTGATTTTATAAGTTTGATCAATACTTTTAATATTTTACGTATAAAAAGTATTATACATATGTATTTTAGCAAAATAAATAAAACATGTATTTTTATTTATATTTATAAAATAATAAAAAGGTTTTAAATAGGTTTTCATTAAAACTAATAAACAAATTTAATATTCTTCAAAATGTATACTATTTTTATTGTTTTTGAATAAAAACAATATACCATATTCTTATAGTTGCTTGTTAAAGCCCTAAAAAGGGATTTAAATTTAGTGGGTACCACTAATCACTTAATGGGGACCTTAAACTTTTATGTAATTAATTTGTTTATTTAAATTTTAAAACAGTTTGGATTTCTTAATAGATGTAAAAAGTTGAGTTCTTGGTTAAAAAAATCACACAGTGTTTATGCATATTACAAGTATTAAATACCAGGGCTTGCAAGTTTTTAAATGTTTACTTATTTTTAGGCCCGACGCGACGTAAGGGCGTTGAAGGCGGTACAAATTACCAGGGCCTGGACTGAAAGAGGGGCGCGCGGGATGAAGAAGGTAAGAAATAATAGGGGGATGAAGTATGTTAAAAACACATACACACAGTATAGCTGCGTTGTAGGTAAGGCCCTTTTTTTGTTGTCATCAAAGTTTTTTAAGTAAGATTTTACATTTTTCTGTTTATTTCTTGTATTAAGGGCCCGTAACTTTTCCTTGTACCAGGGCTTCACGCGGCTCCCGGTGGCCCTACTTATTTTGTTCTCCCTCTTCCCTATTTGCCAACAATATCCCTGTACACCCAAAAATGCAATTATAAAGTTATTTATTATCTATTGTAGAACAGAACTAGAGAGTTTAATGTGTTTTGTTGTTTCATATGGGTAATTTCCTAAAACATAAAAGAAAACCGGCGGGATGATCGTTTAAAGGAATCATTTTTAAGATAGGGTTGGGTAATTTAATCCCTATTTATTATTTTTCTTTAACTTAAATTCAGTGTTTTTGTACCGAGTGTCAAGTTCAAGGTCAAGGTCAAGGTACACTTCCTTAACTTTTTATTCTTAAAAAAAATCAATCAGTTTGTTAAGTTAAATCTTTAGTTTGCAAATCACTAATTAGATTCTTATTATCCCTTCACATATACAAGGTAGGACAAAAAGGTTGATTTTGCCGAAGGCATGAAATTGACAATTACACAAATTCAGCGTAACATATAAATTTTTAATTAATTTTCGTTTTGTTTACATACCAGATCAGCTAAATAACATAACTTATAAGCAATGTGAGGAAAAGAGAAAGTCTAACGTGAATACCGGCATGTAAACATTTCGTATTGGACAAGTCACGTACATCCTTTAGCGATTGCTTATACGACATAAAGTAAGCTTACTGCCTAGCTAACGGCAGGGAATATGTATCTAAAAAAATTAAAATCTATTTTTCATATAGCCATTTTTTTAAAACTAATAAAGACATTTTTAAAGCTCTTAGGAAGGCCTGGTAAGAAAAATAGAGGATGATGTTACAAGTAAATTTACAGTCACGGATGGACTTCACAATAACACAAATGAACAAAAACTTTAAAGTTCAAGAAAGTCGTTTATGTCAAATCCTTTTGCTTAGTAGAAAAAAAAATTACGTTAAGAAATATGTTGTGTCTTGTTACAGGGACTGCAAGAACTACAAATATGTGAAAATAAACCAAGAGAAAACTGCCCCAATTTTTAATAATTTAGCAACGTGTCAAATAAAAAAGGTTTTTAAAACTGAATGGGTATCTGAAATTTCAAATAAAATCAACAAAATTTTTACTTTGGTACACTACTACACTACACATTTTTCTATTCATGGCATGTACCCAAATACCTATTAAAATGGACATTTAAATTAAAATTATGTTGTTTTAACTAAAATTTTGGATATTAGATGCCCATTTGATTCTAAAACCTTTTCTTATAGAACACTGCTTTATTTAAAAATAAATAAAGGCAGATTTTCTCGGTTTTTTTATAGTTATTGGGATCCCTGTACAAGACAAAACATGTGCATCTTCGTTTTCTAAGAAGCCATACACGACTTAAAGATTAAAATAGTTGGTCTATTTGCGCTTGTAAAGTTTATCATTGGAAATACTGTATACTGGGCCAAAAAATTGTTTTTTTTAAATATATGGAAAATATTGTTTAAGGTCACCAAAAACAATTGGTGAAGGTTCGTTTCTTAACATTAATGTCAAAGAGGTCTATTTTACCGACAGTTATTTGACAACAATCTTTTTGGGCAAAACTCGCAAATAATGTTGGACTGAAAAATTTTACCAACACACACTCTAAAGAAAATTAAATTCCCTACTAAAAGCTCTCTTATGTAATTTGTCGTCAAAAACCCGTTTCTATGGATTTTTGTCACTACCACAAATGTCAATATTTACATAAATCCAATACATATTTTTAAATAAAACTGGATGCGCTACAAAAAAGGTCTCCTAATATTTTTTAATTGAAGTTGCATGAAAAAGTAATTTTATTTTTGGCCCGTAACTATTATTTCACATGAATTTAGGTATATATTGCTGATTGTTTTATAAGGAAAAACTGTTCTTATGTTTTTAACCACATTAAAAATTTAATGAATTTGTAGTAGCTGAAATATAATTTTTTTATTTTCAATTCTTTTTTCTTGTTTCTAATATTATGTTTTAAACTTTGTTTTATAACTTGTCCTTTGGTTTTGGTATATATGCTATAACGTAAAAAAAAACTTATTTTACGACATTTAAAACGATACTTTTTCAAAACCTTTTTCCTGAACTACGTGCAAAAAATGTTCTTTAGGCAGAATTTTAAAAATGTATAATAAATGGCATATTTAAAGAGCAAATTTAATTTAAAAATATTTTTTTTTTGACGTAAATTATTTAGGTTAAATAAAAAATGAAAAGTGGACAAATTCACTAAATTCACCCCGGTCTCAAAAATGCAATATGCGTTCTTTTTTTAACTTTTAGGTCAATTAAATGTATTAAATATTAAAAATGTTTAAAAATTAAACTTTTTACACCTTTTTTGACATAGCCAATTTCCCATATTGTGGTAAAAAAATGTTTAAAAATTTGGAAAAAACGAGAAAATTGCAGTTTTCATATATTTTATTTTATTCTGGAAATTTTTAAATTTAATAAAGAATTACACTGATATCCACATTGTTTACAACCTACCTTCTGTTGCTTGTACATTTCCTATAACAAAAAGCACTAGGCACAATAGGCCCAAGGAGACACGAAGTGGCCGCTCTCCACTGCCGTCCATCCTGGATGAGGTCGGCATTACAACAACTAGAGATAATTACCCCTCAATGGTTTTTATACTCGCCTCTATGTTTAAATTGAGTTGAGATAAGAATATGGCTAAACTGATTCTTTGTCTGGGTAGTTTATTAGTTTTGCTGACAGATTATCTTCGGTTTTTGTTTTGTACACTAAGCATATTTTAATCGTTTCGAAAAGAATAAGAAGGAATATCTCCAAAGTTTTGACCAGTTAAGTGTAAAATAAATATTCGTTATTTTATTTGCGTTATTTAAATGATATATTTTTTTAAGGCACTGGCTAAACGAGCGCCGGCGGTTGTGCTTAATTATAAGAAGATAACCGCCGTCCGGGGAGTTTAAATATTTACGTATATGAAAATCGCCAAAAATGTTTATTCATTTGTTATTACCGGCACCGGCGGTTTTTGGTTATTTTCCGGTAGATGCTGCCGTCCGGCGGTTTTGTTCATAAAAACTATTAAAAATGCTGAATAATATTAAAAGTTAACCTAACTTTAATAATTATTTGTTTTATATTATAATATTACTTTTAAATTTGATCAACAAACAAAAATAGAACTGGGAGACACGTTTGACACCTACGAAGATATTGTCGAAGCTCTTTATAAGTTAAAAAAATGTACCATCGTGCCAAAAAAAAACTGGGACAACAAAATCTAGTTTTATCCCCTGGTCTATTAAAATATTATGTTTTGATGTTGTCAAAGGAATGTAGTTTTGTGACAGACACGTCAAAAAATGTCAAATATAAGGAATGCAAATTGTTATAGACCAGGAGCACTTCCCTAATAAATTTTAATGTCCCAGTTTTTGTTTTGGCACTATGGTACATCTATGAGTAAAAAAATGCCAGAAGTATTTTAGCGACAAGAAATCTAATCGTTATAAGTATTACCAATTAAAGTATGTATGTATTGAGGGTGCAACAAACTTTACAATTCTCAGGAAAACGAAAAAAAGTTACAAGATAAATAATTCATAAGTACGGCTTATTTCTTCAATCATATTATCAACATTTAAAAAATCTAGATGTCTAATAGCTACAGGGTTACGAGTGTTGACACGTAAACCACAGGTTCCGAGTTCGAATTCCAGATAGATAACTAACTTTTTTATATATATATTTTTATTGACAATGTTTAATACGTTCTTATTTTTATTCTTTATTGTTTGCAATTAATTTAATTTTTAGACAAATGGTTTTCCACTTTTTAAGAATTTTAAGTTATATCTAATTGCTGACTTCAATGCTGATGCGATGACGTTCTGATAAGTTATTCCTCTGCCTTTCCTGCCTGACAATATTTTCTAAAGTGTTTTTTGGTGTTGTAAATATTTGGGTCCATGTGACAAAATAGTTTTGTTATGTGCATTTTTTAATTATAGAACCTTGATAATGTGGCAATCCAGCCACGAAACGTTAGGATAAATACAATAGTGGTTTTATTTGCCTGTTCTTATCCCGGTATACTACTCCAATTTGTTTTTTCAAAGGGTGCTATGAACTAAACTACATTATTAAACAATAAAACCACAAAAAAAAACTAAATGTTTACGGCACAGCAAAATAAATACTTAATTATTAAGGTTAGATTAACAACTATTATTTGGCAGTTTTTAATATTTTTTATAAGAAGAACCGTCGGACGGCGGCATTTACCGATACAATAAGAAAAACCGTCGATAATAACGAATTAATTAACATTTTTGGTGGTTTTTATATATGTAAACTTACAAAACCGCCGGACGGCGGTTTTCTTCTTATAATTTAGCAAAACCTACTCTACAGTCTAAATACTAACGTACCGTGGGTACCTTCAGCAAGGTAAGAGGAAGTTTGTTACCACGGGACTTAAAAACTTAAAAGATTTGGAGGGAAGGGACGACCTTCGCGGGCCACAATGACATAATCCACAATCTAGAAACTCTAGGAATAAAAGCACGAACAAAGTGAGAGTGGCAAGTTCGGGGCCAGTCTGGTTGGACCGTATAGGAACGCACACGTGCGACACAACGAGTTTCTTTGCTGGGAGCTGCAAGTGGGGGAATTATACTGGAAAATTCCGTGGAAGTACCTATAAAAAAAGCGACAGATTCCCTACAGCCCGACGATGGGCAAGAAAGGTAAGCAAATGTTCGTTAATAAGGCGAACAGCTCTTTGGATAAAATCAAGAATGCTTATGTTGTGGGGGAAGCCATTCCGCAGATATGAGAACAATATTCCAGAGAGGGTCGGATTTGGATACATTCAAAGTGTGTACCTAAATAAGAAGAAGAAAATACTTTTTGCTCTAAAGAAAAATCAAAGCTTTTTGAAGCTACCGTGGTTATAGATGTAATGTGTTATTCCATTCTCAATTGTGACGCCCACAAGATTAAATGTGTCTTTGCTCTGCTGAACTTGGCCGCTCATAAGAAAAGGATAAGTATTTGATGTCTTTTTCCGCGACATGGAACATGACTGTGTTTTAAATGCATTAAATTGGACGAGATTTTTGGCGTCCCAATCCAATATTAGATTAAGGTCCTAAGAAAGAAATATCTGCATGACCCTGCATATACATATATATTTTTAATATTTCTTATATTGTCGTAGGTTTAAGTTATTGTTATTTTAATATAGCTCTTTTTTTTAAATTGTGTTCAATGATTGCAATAATTTTAGATCTTGTCATACACAAACTGAATTTATATCCTAAAACCGGCTGCTTCAATAAACGATTACCACGTTTATTGTTTTGGATAAAACACATAAAAAAATAAGAATTTTTATTCAAAAATTAAATACCGTATATCTGTAAAGTCATCAACTTTTAACCTTAGTCAGTTAGTTCAGTAAGATTGTCATACTTTAGTCTTATAAATTTGCTGTAGCTTTTTTCCGCCTGCACCTTTTAGTGGCATCCTGTATAAATCAAAAATACTTTTAATTGATGCACACATATCGTTTTAGCTATTTTTAAAGATATTTCGGCCAGTAATTCAATAACAAAACAAGCACTATTAGTCACCCAATCCTAAATGTTTACATGCCGCCATTCGCGTTAGGCTGTCTCCTTTCCACACATTGCCTATGAACAAACCAAAGGAAATATGGTATTTCTGAGAATGATGAACCTGAAAGATTTCCCTCAACAGGTCAACACTATTGTTTGATGCTAGGTGTCACTACAAGCATTATTTTTAAACGAAATATTATTTGGCTTTTCTCCAAATTAAAAAGTTTATTTAACATTTTAAGAAAATTAATAATAACTTTTATTATATTGTGTAAGAGCAGAATAGTTCTTCATAATGTATAAAAGTTTTAATTTTCTTATATGTTTAATAAACTTTTTAATTTTATTCTGGAGAAAAGCCAAATAATATTTTCTTTAAATTTAATCTCCCAGAAAAAAATAAAGCATAAAATACTTATGGCTATACATGTTTAACTATATTTTTTTATCTGCTTAAGATACCTAATAGGTATACCTTTTACCTCTTAATTTTTTTAAAAGTAATGTCAAACAAAACAAAAAGTGTTCATCATTTAATTTTTTTCAGTTTTTTAACAAATTTATTAGTAAGGTTTTAGGTAAACTGTTTACCAGATTTTTGGTAAACTATTTACCACATTCTTGAGACGCAACCATTGCCCAGTTCTCGTCTGTCGTCTTGTTAAGATTTTATTTTACTGGATTAAAATAATTTTAACCGAGTGCTAATGAACCTTTGTTTATAGATTGAAACCTTTGTATTGTATGTAACTTAATATTAAATATTTCATTATTTTATTTCTTTTAAAGTAATAATAGCTTTTATTATATTGTGTAAGAGCAGAATAGTTCTTCATTTTTTTATCTTTGTGACATATGCCTAAATACCAGAGTACCGTGGGTGTGGGGTTATTAGATGTTTAACCCATCGTTCCCGCTGTTCCGTCAACGTTGTCCAAGCACTGAAACATGCAGTTATGCATTTCACAGCACCTTTAGACAACGCGGTAGTGCCATCACGGTCGTTATTTTTAAATAACTACTACCTAAATATATCTCCCCGATGGGAACCGAACCGGCGACCTCTGGCTTCGAAGATCAAAGCTCTGTCCACCGCGCCACGGGAAAGACATAATGTATAAAAGTTTTAATTTTCCTAAAATATTAAATAAACTTTTTAATTTTATTCTGCATTATTTTTATAGAATTTGAAACATTTACGTTTGCGCCTACCTGAACATTGATTGTTTTGCGGCGCTAATTACGAATCTAAAAGAATGTTTAGTCGACGTTTTGGTTAGCTCTCGTTAGTGAAAGCTAGTTTCGGTAAAAACCAACCTAAATTCACCATATTTTCCTTCTTTCTCCATATTATAACATTCATGCTGCAATTCGGGATCAATGCTCCGGTAGGCGCTAGACGTTAGTATGTGAAACTAAAAATTAAAACATAATTATAGTTTAAAAACTAAATAACGCGTTTTTAAAGCACATTAAACTAAAAAGTGGAAAGTTATTTTTAATTACTAGTATTTTTTTTTATTATTGTGTTAAGATTTTTTTATTATTATTTTCCACTTTTTAGTTTAATGTGCTTTAAAAGCGTGTTTTTTAGTTTTTAAACTATAATAATTATAATATACACTAAGGTGGATGTATGGAAAAATTTGACGCTGGGTTAATGCTTCCACTGGATATTAACCTTTGTCCATTTTAAAGCTAATGGCATGGTATCAAATCTTAGTTTAGCTAATTCTTTTTCATTGTTGTCACTAAAAACAAATATTAGAGAGATATGGGTACTTTGGTTACCGCCTACGTTCGTTATTTACGCATACCGCATACGGTATTTAGTGTTTGTTTTTAGAGATATGGAAGACGCCGTATTACGAACGGTTAATTACACCTATTTGCGAATTTACAAAATTTTTCCCGTTATTTCAAACACATTTTACTGTACATTTTCCCACTTTTTCAGATGAATTTTGACTAAGGCGTTCTCTTATATCGTAAAACCAGGTTATTGTCGGCCGAGAATCTTCACCTTTTCGTTTCTTTTCCACCTGCGATATTTATCCCAAAATAAAAAAGCAAGGCTTTATCAAAGATTAGTGGTTTAACTCTTCTCTGTGTCTCTATTACAAAAGTATTTGTAGAAATCGTCGAAATAAATAATAAAACCTTAAAAATAAACAAAAAAATATTGTGCGCATGGCAATTCTATTCGCTATTTTAAACAACCCGCAAATTACTCCATGCGCTAACGTTTTTACCACAACCGACGGTAAAATCGAATCGCGCATAACTTAACGGTCATAATAGCGCTTACGTTAATACAGCATGACGTTACAGCACCACCCATATCTTTCTATTATTAGGCATTGTTTCATACTATATATTATTTACGTAACATTATTAAAGAGATGGTCCTTTTGTTATGACGCTTTTCCCATTTAAACAAAAAATAATTTGGTATACAAAAAAAAATTCAAAAATTGTTGCAAATTAGGAAATTTTAAAAATCATGTTTATATTAAATTTTATTGAAAATACGTAAGGTAACGTTTATTTCAAAGGTTTTAACGTCACTTCTTTTTTTGATAAGCAATTTAATATATACTTCTGGCTGCAGACAAAAAAGTTTTGTACAAAAATATAAAAAGGATTTTATTTAAATTTCTTTTGTATTTTCGACTTACAAATCAATTTTAAACAGCTTTGTTAAATATCCCGCTCACCTCACTTCCTACAACTTAAAAAAAATATATATACTATAATTATTTCCCAGCTAACGCTTATGAGCCTAAATAAACAAGTGTGCGAAAATTTTACCTTTTTTGGTCCAAGGTTTTAGCATTTAAATGCTCTAATCCAATGTTTAAACTTTAATTCTTGTTAAAAAAACACCGGTCTAAATCTGTCTTCTTTTTTATTATTTTTTTTTATTTAATACTTTAAGGGTAAAAATTTTACGTCATAATTTTTTAAGAACACGGGTAATTAAAATCATTAAAATTAAGGCTAAAAATATGCAATGGACCTTTCTTATTGGGACACCTACCCTATTTATTGATTCGTCTTTGACTTTTTATTGTTTTAAATGTTTTTATAGTACAGAAAATGAAGCTCTAAAAAAGGTAAAACCTGGCAATTCTTTGGTCCCGCATGAATTGACTTGAAATTTTAACAGAAGGTAGGGAATTGCTCAAGGATCAAAACCTATATAGAACCACCCCCTTAGGAGGTGAAAATTTTTTTATCAGATTTTAACCACAGAATTCAATCACAAAAGTGATTTTTAGCAAAAAATGTTTAATAAATTGTTTTCATGGTACTAATATTTTTTAAGATATTTGCGATTGCAAGTAACAATTTTTCGACGAAAAAATCGACGGTTTAATGGGTTTTTCGCGAATAACTTGAAAAGTATGCATTTAATTAAAAAAACTGTACAAAGCAAAATTTTATTTTTAAAAAGACAAACAAAATTACTTTATTATAATTTTTTTACGACCTAATACCAATGATCTAAAAGTTAAAAGGATTGCTAATAGAAAAAGGATCCTCCATATATTTTCAATAGACCTGCGTACGAAACTTTTACCCCACACTGGGAAGATTGCTGTCCACCTTTGCACATGCGCAGTTCTTATAAAAGTTAGCATTTTTCATTTAAAACCCAATATAGTGTTGGCAACATTGACAAAATTTGCAGTATTTTAATAAATATAGTGGTTTGCAACACTGAAAACATTTACCTATACATTGACAGGGTCACACTCATCCTAATTTAAATTATAATTTGGGATTTCCCGATCGTAAAATCCCACTGATCTGGAAAATAATAATGATATATACAGCAAAAATGACAATAACCCCTACGTGGGCACTGCGCAGTCCCCTTCTGGGCATGAGCACTAATAATTCTACAGACTAGCGGAAAACAAACAACAGAACCGGATTGGAAATTTGGTAGAGGAGGGTTTTTTGGGGGCGCTAATCACGAGTTTTTTATCATCAAAGTTGAAATTCAATTCTTAGTTTCACTCTATTCCGCCTTCTTTTTGCACAAAATTCTTCATATAACACTTAACAGGCACACAATATTATATAAACATCTTAAAAAAAAAAAACTTTTTTTTAGTTATTTGATACTGTTTTTTTTTTCTATTAAATTCCAAATCTTTTATCCCTAAAAATCTGCAACCATGCATACACCTATGTGATATAATGGTTTCAGACATGGCGACTTGATTTAAAGCAAACTTTTATATTAATTAAGAAAGGCTAAAAACCAATAAGAAAAACATGTTTTAAAAAGGGTTTTTATAGTTAAATAAAATATTGTGTGCTAGTTTACATTAGTAACTTAGTGCAAAAAAGGGAATTATAGTAAAAATAAGAACAGTTTGACCATGATGACGAATATCCCAAGATCGAAACGTTTCCGAAAAAAAATTAGATTCGTGGTCAGCGCCCCAAAAACCAGCGTATACCAAATTTCGTCAAAATCGGAGTTGCCGCAACTTTCTAGACAATTACCTAATTTTGTTTCTTGGATATATACACATATTTAAATATTTTAATTTAAGTTTGTATTCGTTTTCCATAGAAGTCCCTAAAAATTAAACCGGTTTAGATATTGGGTACTTTTTTTGTCTTGTATAATTTAGTATACGAGAGTGCTTTGAAGCACTAATCTCAACTTGAATTCAGTTTTGCTGGACCCTTTTTGACTTAACCTTAAAACTGCACGATATTTTTTGCGTTATTATCTTTTTTATAAAACTACTTTGACACAACAAAACTAAATCAATTGGTATTTGGTTTATTTTATCATAAAACCAATTAGTTTTGATGTAACTAGTTTGAGAACTAAATCTCAATTTATAAACTGTTATTTCACTTCCGCTGCCGTAGCAGTTTTCGTTCAGTTAAACTTGGCGTGTTGTGCCATTTGTAAACGCCGTTCCCTCATTATTTGACCTGACCAAGTTATCACCTTTGCCTTTGTTCGTTTGCAAACGTTCGTGATCTTTTTTATGCTGAAAATTTTTGGGGTTAGGGACAAACTGACCTCATATTTGCAATTAAAACCACAAGAAAAACCTTCCAATTTCTGCAAAACAACACTATACAATTACTCATTATTTAGTCAGCGCAGGTCTATTGAAAATACAGGGTGGCCCACCATATTCGACACGGTCTGTAGCTGGATAAGCATGGGGTTTTTAAAAAGTAAATACTGGAACATATACAGGTCGGATAAGACCACAGTATAAATTATTTTAGTCTATACAGGGTGTCCCAAAAAAGTGAGACGTATCAAAGTTATATTTTTTAAAATGGAACACCCTATATTTTATGACGGTTTTAAATTCTACTTTAAAAATAACTCAAGTTTGTTTATAGTACTAAGTGTCTAATTTTATTCGTTTTTGTGATATTTGATTTTTTTTTGAAAAATGCAGAGGTAATATTAAATTGATTTTACTTTAACCCTTTTAACACTTTAAACTTTAAAATGTGTAACATGATTAAAAAAGTCTGTCTTATCCTACGTAGGTCAAATCAAGATCAAATATTGTACAGGGTGATCAAAAAATAATTTCAATTTTTCAGAAAATCAAATAGCCATATCTCTCTTATTTTAAATGGAACACCCTGAAAATTTTTACGTCACATGATGACAAATAAAATACTTTTTCCAATGGTATATAGGTTGCTTATACCTATTTTTTGTGCTTTTTAGTAAAAATCTGTTTTTACAAATTTTTAGTCCAAATGTTTATTTAAATTAAAGTTGGCTGTGACATTGCAGCCATTAATATTTTTCTTAAGAAAATAACAACGACCATTTATTGATTACTAGTGTTGTAGTCAGTTTAAAAGAAATTTTAATGATTTTAAATAAAAACCCTTCTTCTACAACAACAAGATGATATAATACTGGTAGGATGTAAAAAATGGTTTACTTTAGTCTAGAGTTAATCCTGAAAAATATTCCAGGAGAAACCATCTGATAACCTTAATAGTTGCTTTAAAAAATTTGACACAGTGATTATGGATAATGGAAGAAACGAGTTATAGGTCACATAATGTCGTTATAACTGACCAGAGGCGCTATTAGGATTGTTTAAAAACACAAGTTTTATCATTATTACAATCAGCTGAAATAAGTGTTATTGGAAGTACCATTATAAACAACTAATAATTTTTTTCTCTGAATTTTAAAAATAGTGGCAGATAATACACAATCTTTTAATTTTGTGCTTTTTTCCGACAAATTTACATTTTGCAATAACGGCTTAGTAAATAGGCATAGTCAGGGCCGTATTAAGGGTATGAGGCGCCCTAGGCTAGAATTCCCAGAGCGCCTATTTTCGAACAAACAACAAAAAAAAAAAAAAATCATTCTCTCCTTTTCGCCTCTATTTTATTTATATCCTGCAGAAAGATTAGTTCTAATCCCCACCTGAGCTAAACTTTTTAGAAACTTCCCCTGTATAGCGCCTATTACTCCCTTATCTGGCGCCTATTTTTTCATGGCGCCCTAGGCTGTAGCCTAGTCAGCCTAATGGATAATACGGCACTGGGCATAGTTATATCACAGCCTACTTACATTTAAATAGACATTTGGAATAAAAATATGTTGAAACGGAATTTACTTCAAAAGTATAAAAGATAGGTATAGGCAACCTATACACCATTTGAAAGAGCATTTGGTTTGTCATCATGTGGTGTAAAAAAATACAGGGTGTTCCATTTTAAAATAAGAGAGATATTGCAATTTGACTTTTTAAAAATTGAAATTATTTTTGATAACCCTGTATATATATAGTATATATATATATATATATATATATATATATATATATATATATATTACACGACCTTACCAAGCCCAAAACGCTATTTCGCACATCTGCTACGAAACCCGACCCCTACTTTACGAAGCCCGTTTCGGGCTTCCTAAAATTTTCCATGTATCCTAAATAAAATTGATACAAGCGACATCTTTTGGAAGCCCTAGTATTTTTTTTTCGTATATATACAGGGGAGCTACATTGTAGAAAATTTTGGGAGACCCTCTGTCGGTAGGTGGAGCAGTATGTATCATTTTATGAATATCAGGCGGGCTTCATATTACCGTTTTTTATATCAAAATATACACTTTTCAGTTATTACAATCTGCCGCCAGAGGGCAAACTAGTTTAAACGTGTATACTCTTTTGGCCCCAGGAAGTGCAGACACCTGATCGATTATACGAATCCACCCATTTTAGCAACTCTGCACGGCCGCTTTATTCTTTGAGTTTATTGTTTTTGATCAATTTGGTAAGTTTAAAGAATATTTTTAGATAATCAGAACTACCAAAATGGATGATTTAAAATTTTAATAAAGTGAGCCGGAACTTCGTGGATATTTAAATCCATGTTTAAAGAAAGTAAAATTAAAATATTTACTATATTTTATTATAAAGTAATCGTAGGTATAGCATACAATTGATTTTACTTTCTTCACCACAGTTTCTTACTAATATTAATGACATTGTTTTGCCGTTCTTAATTTTTATTTTAGTTATTTTTAGCGAAAGTTAGATGCCTGGACAAACCTCCGTCATCGGGAGAGCCACAACAATTTGTTTTTAAATATTTCCGAGCTGATAACTTAGGATTAGCATTTAATTTTCAAGTTTACAACTTAAATTAAGATAAATTTTACTTGGGAACCTTTAAATTATATGGTCTATGTACAAGAATTAATAAAAATGTTTAGAATTAACAAAAATGTACAGGGTGTCGGCGCATTTTGGGTGCTTTTGCGCCGGCGTATCTCCGTTATTTTTAAAGATTAGCGTAATGCGGTTTTTACGCGGTAGTTTGCTACTTTTTCGTGATACATTTAATGCCGTAAACAGATTTGAGATACCTTTTTTTGTTTCACGAGATGCAGGGCAAAAATTAAAATATTCACTTTTTGAGGGGCTTGCTCTATCTGACGAACCATATTAGTTGAGAAAAATTTAAAAACTGCTATGAATAGATAATTTCGCCCAAAATTGAGTGGCGTAGTTCAAGGAATTTCAGCTAAATGCATTGGTTGGGAGATATGGCCCCAAACTTACATTTTTTTAAATGAAACACCCTGTTTATTATTATGGTCGTAAAAAATTGTCCTGTTTATTACCTTTTTTAAAGACGTATCACACTTACACATATCATGCAAATATTTCTGGTACTTTCCATAAGAGTTGCATAAGAGGAAAAGAGAAAGGTACCTATATCTCTCTTTGCTCACATGGCAATCTTATGGGAAGTACACAGAGCCTACTTGATACGCAGAGTGTGACCCATTGTTAAGAGAAAGGTAATAAAAGGGATCTTTTACAACCAAATTAATATACAGAGTGTTCCATTTAAAATAATGCAAGTTTGGAGTCATATCTCTAAATGAATTGCATTAAATAACGACTTTGACTGTGCAGCTGCACTGATAGCCAAGGTTATCTATTCATGGCGATTACATACACTCTTCAAAAGACTCATCAGTGCTATTCGTGTGATAAGAGACACAGATCCTCAAAAGAGTGAAAATTTCTCGTTTTCACTCACTGTATCTTAGCAGCAAAAAGATGCCTCAGACTCAGCTGCGAAAAGCGTCATCATGTCACAAGAAGCTCCGCAGGCTCGTCAAAAACCGCACCGCATAGCGTTAAAAATCGCTGGGAGTCTCTAAAACCTCGCCCAAAATGGGACACCCTGATACATATCAACTATTTACCACACTCAGTACAAAATCGCACTGGTCGCTCGCACAGATACACAAAAAATAAGCACACAAAATTTGTTACTTCTTTTCTTTTGAAGCAGTCAGTCTATTTGTTTTTTGAATTTGTTTTAATTCATTTTTATTTTTCTATACAAAGTTTTATTTAAGAATATAATAATAAGAGTAAATGGTAAAAAAAATCAAAGCACTCCATTGAAATACTTTGGGGTATGCAACTTAAAATAATCATGACAAATTGAATATGTTTTTTGCTTATTACCCTGCAAATGTTAAAATTTATTTAAAAAGTGGTATAACTCAAAAGCCTAAATTAAAGTAAAAACCTAATTCAAAAATAATACTGAAAACACTTAGACTACACTTATAAGACAGTCTTTGTCAGCAGTTATAATTTAACGTTTAGCCACTTTTCGATATACAGAGGTGATTCAAAAGTAAGCGAAGCATCCTTTCGGGGGCATAATCCTTGCCAAGAAATGAGACAACGAGTTCCAAATATCTTGTAGTCGGAAAACGCTTCTTGTCTAAAGATACATGGTTTTTTTAAAAGTAAAAAATGCCATATTTTGATTGTGCTAAAAAAACGTTAAGCACTGCTTTTTCCAAAATAAAAATAACTTTTGAGTCTTCAAAATAAGAGGGGTCACTATTAAAACCCGAAAAAGATTCTTGATAGCTGGTAATATTAGAGTCACTATCTGATACGTAGAGCTAGACCCAAAGGCTGCGGAAATACCAATTTTTCTTGTAACGGTAACAGTGAATTTTGCTGTCTTGTTCTTCAGTTTCATTTGGGATGGTATAAGATTTTCAAATCCATATTTGAATCTGTTTTTCGTTCATGGTCTCCGGGTCTCGATTCAATGTTTACTGATTTTCCTGGGTCGGTAATAAATTTAATGATATATGGTGAAAACTGTCGCTGCTATTGTGTGTATTATATCACCCTGAGATAGCGACTCTTTCAGAGACTTGCTCTAGGAAATGGAGCTTTTGCCTTCTTTTTCAATATCATGATTAGGTACAATGGGTAACGCCGCAAAGGCTTCATCTTGGGTTTTGTTTGTTGCTTAACACCTATTGCAGCGCTCTGATCAAGGTCACCCATTTGGGCTTCTATGTCATCATCAGAATAAAAATTATCAATATGGTAGGTAAATGGTTCCGAGGTTCTGCTGTCAGGTCGATGATCAGGTGAAGATGTCAATATTTGATCTTCATGAATTAAACCAGTTTCAGATATCTAGAATATTTTAACATTGCTAATAACAGCTATATAATAAATATTGTAGCACTTAAAAGCAGCTTTTGGTTAACGTGAAGGAACCGTCTGCATGCTATTTGAAACATAACTTTAAACTTACTACAAGCAATTCAAATATACAAGGCAATAAATAATACCCGCTTGCGAGCCGCTTTTTGTCATAGAATTTTGACATTGTACGAGAAAGTAATAAAAAACAAATGTTTTACGACATACTACAACTAGTCGAGTCAGTGAACACTTTTCCTTGGAAGTCCTCTATAACAGCTCCGATTTTGATAAATTTTTTTTTTTTAACTTTTTGGTTTTTAATTTTGTTTGAAAATCAGAAACCTTTTAGGAGGGGGAAATAATTATTTGCATTGTTTAAACAATATATATGTTATTTATACAGGGTGTGCAAAAACTCCCCGAAAAACTTTAAGAAGCGATTCTTCATCAAAAAATGAAAAAAACTTTATATGAACAAATGTCCTAAAAGTCATACTTTCGGAACTATAGGGTGTTAAAATTTAAGAAAAATGATTGTTTTTCATCGTAACTTTTATACCAGTGTAGATATTTTTAAGAAAATTTAGGGAGATCTTCTAAGCATAAAAGAAATTTTTTGACATATAGGAAAAACAATAATTTTTTCCAGTGGCTGCCAGTGAGGTATAATGGTAATTTTTTTAGAATAAAATTGTACGCCACTGCGTCTTCCTAAAATAAAAAATACCTTATTAAATTTCTGTTTAGTTTTTAAAAAATTTAATATCTTAATTATTTTTTTACTCGATGTACGGTTTTCGAGTAAATAAATACAAAACATTTCTTGGCATGGTCATTTAATATCGCTAATACCTATCTAACTTTACAGTAAATTATATAACCTTTTTTATAAACTATTTAAATTAAAATTAATTTCCTAGGCGAAAGATTGGTCAATACATCAATGTTTTAACTTTTAATTCATAGAATGATTGTTGAAGCAAGCTAGGTCCTCTTAATATGACTACCATACTAAATAAATAGCGATTTGACCATGCCGAGAAAATATTTTTATTTTTACGCAAAAACCATACATCGAATAAAAAAGTCAAAAGACCAAATTTGTTTGAAACTTAACAAGAATCCAAAATAATATTTTTTTAGGAAAATGCAGTGGCGTACCATTTTTTCTTAAAAATAATTGCAGTAAATCCCTCACGGACGACACTGACGAGAAAATATGTTTTTCTTGTAGGCTAAAAAATTATTTTGATGCTTAGGAGACCTCATCAAAATTTCGTAAAAATATCTAAACTAGTATAAAAGTTATGATAAGAACACGATTATTTTTCTTAAATTTTAACACCCTGTAGTTCCGAAAGTATGACTTTTAGGACATATATTCATATGAAGTTTTTTTCTTATTTTTTGGTGAAGAATCACCCCTCAAAGTTTGTTGAGAGAGTTTTTGGAGACCTGTATAAATAACATATATATTGTTTAAATTATACACATAATCATTTCCCCCTTTGGGATGTTTCTGATTTTAAATAATATAAAAAAATAAAAATAATAAAACAAAAATGATCAAAATCGGACTTCCAACGATTGCCTGTTTTACGGCTTCATTGACTCGACTAAACTTCTATAACACCTTGACAACGACAACAAATCGTATGTGCAAAATAAGCGTAATAGCAAATGGTTTTTCTTTGCTTAGTACTTACCGAAACATTATTTTCTTGCTCATCAGATAAAATGGAAACATCTACTTCGCCTGGATCAGTCACAAAAGCCAACTTATTTTCTTGAGCTAATTTTAACAAAAACTTGCTGCGTTCCATTTTATATACAACACATACAATTTTGATCTACCACCTTACCCTAATAGATGCAAACTAACCTTGGTCGTTTTAATAAACGGCTTAAAGTTTTACTGGTTTTTTACCGACACATAACCTCTAAAGAATCTGTAAACAAACTCGCAACTGGGCTTCGGACAATATTTGGAGTATATACATTTTATACAAAAGGGACTCGTAGTAGATGTGACATATTTCCGGGCTTTATTAATTATACATATGTGTTCTTTGGCAACACCGCAGGGCTTCGGATTATACATGGGGTCTATACAACTTATACAAATGGGACTCGTATTAGATTAGACGTATCTCCGGGCTTCACATAATACATAAAATATATTTTTTATATACAACTTCGTCCCCTTCCCCTATTACCGGGCTTCCATTTATCCGAGAAGTGTGGTGGGCTTCGGATCATATTACTAATATGTATATATATATATATATATATGATCTTGATATGACCTACGTATGATAAGGCAGACTTTTCCTAATCTTGTAACAAATTTTAAAGTTTAAGGAGTTTATATTGTTAAAATAAAATTAATTTAATTGCACCCCTGCATTTTGAAAAAAAATCAAATATTACAAAAACGAATAAAATTAGACACTTGGTACTATTAACAAACTTAAATTATTTTTTAAAGTAGAATTTAAAACCATCATAAAATATAGGGTGTTCCATTTAAAAAATATAACTTTGATACGTCACACATTTTTGAGACATCCTGTATAGAGCAAAATAGTTTTATACTGTGGCCTTATCCGACCTGTATATGTTTCAGTATTTACTTTTTGTAAAAACCCCATGGTTATCCAGCTACAGACCGTGTCGAATATGGTGGGCCACCCTGTATATGGGGAACATTTTCTATTAGCTATCCGTTTTATTTTTCAGATTATTGTAAAATCCAGGTAAAATTGACGCCGTCGGCCCAAACCCAATCGTCCATCTACGGTCGACCGTTATTAGGTATAGTGATTTGGTATTTGGTGTTTCATTTGTGCGTTGTGAGTAATTCTTGGTGTTTTTTTAACTTTTGTTTAATTTAAGTTTTGTATAACCAAAACTAAATAATGAGTAAGTAGCAAATTTTCTGTTTCAAATAATAGTCTTTATTGCCATGCAGTCAATTTTTGGAGATCAATAAATCCATTATTTTTTGAAATAGTCATGGTTTGGGTTAATTTTTTTAAAACGGGAAAAATTGTATTTAAGGATTATAGAAAAATATACATGGCCTTTCGTTTAAAATAACAAAGTTGCCTTATATACGAAAATTGGCCGTTTTCGTAAGAAATAAATGTCACAACCAAATGGCAATGTTATTTAAAAAAACTTTTAAAATCTAAGGCTTTCTGCCAAAAACTCATTTTGATAATTTTATTTGTTCTAAAATTATTCGCGGTCAAAATGGGTTAAAATATAGTCGGACACCCTGTATTAGCATTTGACTGATGCATTTATAATCAAACAAAATAAAATATGGCAGTTTAATCAAAATAATTTGGCATATTTTCAAGTTATAACACGTAGTCATAAGCAATTTTGTCGGCAATATCACGAAGTGGCGTATCTCAAAAAGTAGGAAAATTGACTAGAGCTGATGTAATTGCTCAAAAAGTTGCTTCTTAATATTAGAAATTGGCATACGTTAGATTTTGATATCTTTAAAAGTTATAGAAATATAATACTAAGCCTATTTCATTTTACTAAAAAAAAGAGTAGTACAAAAAATACCTAAAAAACACCCTTGTGAAATTTAAACAAAAAAAGATATGCCGCTTCGTAATATGAGGGACGATTTATACCATATAATAACTTGGAGATTGCTTATTGCTCGTATGTTAAAAAAACATAGGTATCTTTCTGTGGAATGTTTTGAATAAAATTAAATAGTCCAAGCGATTCCATTGCGCTTTAAGACTAGTTTAAGATTATTACATCATCAAGTTTATTTCAAGTTGGCATTTGTAGGCAAATTAAATCAATAATTAATTACTGGGTCCATTACCAATTTTAATATTTGTATTCCGCGTTTTTTTTTGTGGTTTTAATTACAAATATGAGGTCAGTTTGGCCCTAACCACAAAAATAAACAATTTCAATGGCATTACACGCAAAATTTAACTGAACGACAACTGCTACGGCAACGGGAACGAAATATCGGTTTATGAATTGAGATTTATTCCTTAAACAAGTTACACCAAAACTAATTGCTTTTATGATAAAATACCAACCATTCAGTTTTGTTGTGTCAAGGTAGTGTTAAGAAGGAAGATAATAATGCGAAAAAATTCCGTGCAGGTTTGAGGTTGAGTCAAAGTGGGTCCTCATAAATCAAAAATAAGGTGTATTAGCAAAAACGGAATTTAAATTGAGATCAGTGCTTTTAAGCACTCTCGTTTGCTAAATTTCAATAAAATCGGCGATACGACCGAAAAATAAAACATTATACAACAAAAAATAGTCCCCAATATAAAACCGGTTTACTTTTTAGGGACTGCTATGAAAGACGAATACAGACTTAAAATAAAATATTTAAATATGTTTACTCAGAAACAAAATTACTTGGTATATTTTCTTTATTAATAAATCATATACAAAATGTTAAACCCGGTCCTGTTGTTTGTTTTTCGCTAGTCAGTAAATTTTACTGCGCATGCCTACAAGAGAACTGCGCAGTGCCCAGGTACGGGCTATTATAATTTTCGCTGCATTCATCCATATTTATTTTTCAGATCATTGCCCAATACAAACTGAGATACAGAGTGTTAATTGTTAGCCTTTTTTCGTCAAATGCAAAATTTAATAGATTTAAAGTCAAATAAAGGGAAAATGCAAAATTTTTCGAGGAAAAATTAAACATCACGTACACACACGGACATTCTGGTGTCAAGTTCAATAAAAATTTCCGACCGGACAGACATCAGAAAAACCGAACTGTCCGATCGAACACCGGACATCTAACATCCCTAGTTTTAAGTAAAAACTAGATTAATAAAAAAATATGTATCATTTATGTATATTAAGTTTAAAAAATAAAAAATGTAACAATACATACAGGTTGAGCTAAATAACATAACACATAGGCTATGTGAGGAAAAGAGACAATCTAACTAAATCCCGGCATGTAAACATGCGTGACTAATACTGCTTGTTTTGTTATTCTATTACTCGCCGATGAACCAAAACTGCCTGCTTAAGCAGTATGTAAAATGCCAAAAGCGATAGGATATCGTGTAACATGTAGGAAAAGCTATATATTTCTGGACGATGGTGAAGCACATAACACTTGGTGGAGTTTGGGCAACCACCAACAATTCGGATATATGCTTTTCCTACGAGTTGCTCATACTATTTTTTCTTCAGTTAAAATAATTCTTAAATTTTTGTTTTAGGTAATAAATTATGCATTTTTTTGTTTATAAAATATAAACATTTTAAACTCTTTATAATACGTTGCCAAGGCATCACTTTATCATTTATTGGTAATTGACTTTGACAAACGTTATCCGCAAATATTGAGAGCATATGAAAATAAGCGTCCGAAAAATATTTCCGGCCATGGCCGGAAAAGCACATTGCCCTGCAACTCCTTCTACCTACAGGAATAATACCTTTTGGAGGTAAACATCACTTGTTGAAAATATGTAGATTTCGGTCCGATCGAAGAAAACTTACTTACAACCTATTTGAAGAAAATATACAGTGCTTGTCTAAAGTCGGGACTCCCTCCTAACTTTTAAATTGTTTGGTATTTTTTAAAGAAAAATAAAAACACTTTAGTAAGACAACAAAGAGCAAATTTTAGGCAAGAAATGACAAATATAAATGTCAAACTGAGAGTTAAGCGCCATTAAAAAAATATACCTATGGGAAGGGTGGTCTTGTGGCACATCATTTTAAAGCTCCTGAGGAGTACTTTATAACCCCAGAGTATAAAGTAAATATCTTTACCTACTACAAAATGGCCGTACTTTGAAAATTACCTAAATACCTGATTTAGATGGCCATATTTCCAAAACTAATAAAGTTAGATTTACCTAATGTAGTATTTTCTTAAAGGTCTTTTAGTATCTTTTAATTTTGATATAATATACAGGGTGCGTCATTAAAAATCTATACTTTTGTCCTACCCTGGATATTATCTTTAGTATCACCATTAAATAAATTTTTGAAAGGGCTTTAAAAAAATACCACATTAGGTATATCTAACTTTATTAGCTTTGGAAATATGGCTATCCAAATTAGGTATTCAGGTAATTTCACTGATCTCGATGGATTGCCAATGTTATAACCTGCGCAAAACAAAAGTTACATTTCATGGGCGAAAAACCGGTTTGTGCGCAAGCTAGTTGAGGGTAAACGCACCCGGCGCCAAACAAACTACCCGCATAATAGGAAAGAATTTGTTGACGGCGTCCTGGTTTTCTGTTCGAAGTACGGTAGCTAATGAGCGTTACGGTCCGACCGCGGACGAAGGGTACGGGGTGCCGGTGTTTGTATTTTGCCACGGCTTTTAAGTGCGCATGTTCGTCCACCCACTGGGCGAGGTCGTAAAAATCCGAAAAATGCTTCTTGCCACTGCAGATCTAAATGTAGGTTATCTATGAGTAATTTTCAATGTACCGCAATTTTGTAGTAGGTCAAGATATTGACTTTATATTCTGGGGTTATAAAGTACTCGTCAGGAGCTTCAAAAGGATGTACCACAAAACCCCCTTTCCTCCGGACGGCGGTTTTATTCTGAAAATTAAGCAAAACCGCCGGCGGTCGTTTAGCCAGTACCTTTTTAAATAGGTCATATTACTGTTATTTTGTAAAATTAATTTTATATAAATATATTTTAAAGATAAACAAGCGCTTGATATTTTATTGATTAATAATAATTATAGGACTGTGATATTGGATTTTTTAAAATTATTATTTATTTATTAACCAAATTATGGTATAATACGAAAAGTTTAACCTAAATGACTAGTTTGGGTGCTTTAGAAATTGAAACTTATAACATATACAGGGTACCGGAAAGGTAGGTCTTTAATATTAGGGGTGATAAGAGTGCGCAAAACTAATGTTAATTCTTCGTATAAAAAAGTTCTATCGCGCTTCCTTGGGAAGTTATTGACCTCCAAAATTAGACTAAAAACAATAATATTTTATTTATAACTTTTAAACCATTGATACAATTTGTATTAATAAATAAGATTTGGGCAACTAAATTACCTCATACTTATGCTTCTGTTCATAGATAAATTGCTCTTACAGAGTGGGACAATTTTTTTTTCATTTCTTGTATGTATTTTTAACAGAGGTGACAAATTTGTCATTTTGGCATTTGTGATTCCTTCATATTTTTTCTACAAAAAAGGTATACCTTATTTGAATTGATATCTTGCACCGTTCTTCTTCTTCAGTAAAATCACGTTTTGAATACAGACATATGTAGTAGCATTTTATATGTAATAAAAAACATTTTTTTTGTAAAATTATTAATAACGGTGTTTTTGAGCACTTTGAATTTTACAATTTTATTTTAAAATGGTTGGTATGTATGTATGCTTTTATAAGGCAGTTTTATAAAGAACGGTATAAGCGGTTAAAATAAGGTATACCATTTTTAAAGAAAAAAAAGTAAAATATTAAATTTATTACCTTTATTAAAAATGAATACAGTAAAAAAAAATCTTCACACCCTATGCAATCCCGACTTACTGAACAGCCGTTTACTTATGGAAAGAAGCATTAGTAGGAAATAATTTAGTTTTACAAATATTATTGATACTATAGCAATAAAAAGTTAATAGTGTTAAAATTTAATTAAATTAATTACACCTCTGCATTAAAAAAAATCAAATTTCACAAAAACGGATAAAATTAGATACTTGGTACTATTAACAAACTTGAGTTTTTTTTTAAAGTAATTTAATTGATGACTAAAAATACAGGATTTGATTCCTTAGTTTATTTTAGAAAGAAAAGTTTATATAAACATATGTCCTAAACCTCTTAACTTTTGAGATACAGAGTGTTAACATTTCAAAAAAAAAAAATTTAAATATCCTAAATATTCTTTACCCAATTTTGTTTTAATTTGGCAATATTATTATTGACATTAGGAAAGTAATTTATCACTTATGCCTTTATGCCTCTTAATTTTTTTCCGTATCTTGTTTAGTTTAAGAGAAAAAAAACTTAATTGTATATTTTTAGGGCATAAAAGAACTATTGCGGGATCTTTTCTTTTTAAATTAGGTTTTATAATTTTGAATTAGCAATTATGTAACAAAAATATTAAAAACCTATTTAAATAGGAATCCAGGATAAAAGTTTTTACTAAAATAAATGTTTTGTAATTTTTTTTTTTTTTTTAAACCTTGTATGTTAAAAAAAGTTAAAGACATATATATTTATATGAACTTTTCTACCTAAAATAAGCTAAGGAATCATACCCTGTATTTTCAGCCTGTATAAGATATGTTATAATGTCAACTTGTCTTTTGTCAAAAATGATCTAATTTTATTATAATATTGCCCAGGAATATGGCAACCCTTTTCAGATCAATGTGCCATTTTTGTACAAAAATGCAAAATGATGTCCTGCATGCCAAGGAATACTTCTTTAAGTCAGTAAAAATTTTAAAGATCAAAAGAAAGGTCCTCAACTTAAACTTCATTAAGTCATAAAATAATTTTCAGAGTGAGGTAAACATTAAATAACAAAATCAATGATTGATAATCAATCAATCAACGCACTCGCGTGCCCAACATTTTACATCGCGTACCATTGCCATAACTTCCTAACTCTGCCAAGGATCCACAAAAAAGGCCTTAAAGTTGCCATGTCACTTTTTTAATTTTTAATGCAAGTAAGCCTTCTGCCGAAAATGTTCTAGATTTTGATATGTCATATCCTAACACAAAAGAAAACTTGTTTAGCCGTGCCAGAACTTCCTAGCTTTACGGCCTGTATACAAAAAGTGCCTCTATAGTTTGCCATGGCACTATTCTAGTGCCAACTTGCCAAGAATGTTCTTATTTTAACATGTCTTAGATTAATCTAAAAGACAGCATTTTTACTCTGGTTAAAACGTCTTAGCTCTAGTGGGTGTATTAAAAAATGGATCTAAACTGTGCTATGGTGCAATTTTACTCTGAATTGTCCTCCTGTCATAAATATTATAATTTTAATAAATATGTTAAAGCCTAGTCTAAAAAACTAATCTTGCCAAAACATTCTAGCTCTACAGAGTGTATTTTAAAAGTGGGTGCAAAATCATCTACGTGGATTTTTTACATTTTTGTTGAAATTATTCTCTATCGTTCTTGTGAACTATTTAAATGATGATAGAACGAAATAGAAATATACAATTATAAAAATACTCTAGATATCTTTTAGAGTAACGGCTGTATTCAAAAATAAGACCAATAATAATTAAGCTATTATTGATTTCTATTATCTACCTAGTTAGTAAAATAAATTAGACCATATTTTAAATGTATAATGTAAAACGTGTATTTTAAACAATCGCATTTAACCTGAAATATTCATATTTTTGGATTAAAAACAAGTTCTTTAACGTAAAGTCCTTAATAAAAACCACGAATATCCAATCTGGTATTCATGAATACTGAGTATTTGGCTGCATTCGAATATATTCCGTATTCGAATACTTTTTTACGGTATTCGTATTCGAAAACCGAAATTCAGTATTCGACCGAATTTTGATAAAAACCCTTCCTTTGAGGTATACCCAAGTGACTAATTGTGTTTTTTCTTTACTTAAACCCATTAAAGTACCATTTAAAAAGAAATATTCATTAAACTCTTAGTATCGGGTAGTTGTTTTGTCCTTTAATCAATTCTTTTTATTTACTAACATTTTAATAACTCTCTTACTACTTACTACTTATATTATTTTTAATGTCAATAAACCACTGTCTAAATAATTATTCGGTAAACATAGTTAGTATTAGTATTTGGTGTTGCTTTGGCAAATAAAATCAAATGCTAGGTATTTGATAGGCAAATATTATTTGAAAATAAAAATACACAATTTGCCTAGGCAGAAGTAATTTGCCTAAAAGAACCATTTACCTGCGACATATCCAATAAACTCGGAAGCCTTAACAATTTACTGCCGGTTTGCTAGTTCTTTTTTTTTTTTGTTTTTCGTATCATGTGTTTAGTAAAATTATATGTGGTCCTACTGTTTAGATACCCAGTAGTATTAAGATATTTATAAAATATAAAAGAAATACAGCTTAATGTGTTTTTCTTGTTTTTATTATCAATATTAAAGCACTGTCTAAACAGAAACAACTCTTAAAACTAATATTTGGTATTATTTTTGGGGATATCCTGTATTCGGGTAGATACCTAGGTAACTTGTTTACTATTCTTCTCTTGTGTATTATCATCTTAGGTAGACAATAATTTTGATAGAATTGTAAACAATTAACTTAAAGACCCTCATATACTTTGGACCCCCTTCAGACCCACTTTTTAAATTTATCCAGTAGAGGTAAGTAGATTTGGCAAAATTTAAAAAGTTTTCCTTTCAACTAGGATATATCATGTCAAAATTAGAACATGTTTGACAGAAAGCTAATTTAAGTGGGTAATGAGCGTGGGTGTTTAAAATTACATGAAAACTGTATACATTTTTAAACAGTCGTAAAAAAACCAAATTTAACCTTTTTGTAACTAATGCCTACTTAAAAAAAATAAAAAGTTATAGCAGTGGCTAGTATGAATGGCAAATTTTCTCAAAAACTACTGAACTAAGTTTAAAAACTAAAAACGAATAAAGAAAGAGATTTCAATTCTTTAAAATAAGGTATCACTTTCATTTTTCCATTTAAAAGGTCTGTTGAAGGGGAAGGGGATAACCTTAAACAAGTAAATTTTGATACTAAAATGTGGCCCTCTAAAATTAAAAGGGCCTTAGGTCCGTCTTCCCCTTCTAACTTCTAAACTGTTCAGTATATTTTCATGAAACTTGAAACAATAGTTTATGACCAAGGTCTGGATTTTTTGACCAATAAAAGACTTCTCGCCATGCTGGGCGACATATATCTAAAAACAAATGAAAAAGAAGATCTTGTGGTATATCATTTTCAAACCCCTAATAAGAACTTTATAACCCTAGAATACAAAATGACGGTACTTTAAAAATTATCTAAATATCTGATTTGGATGGTCATATTTCCGAAAATAATTAAGTTAGACCTACTTAATGTGGTATTTTCTTAACTATTAAGCTTTTTTAATGGTGATATTGCTGATAATGTACAGGGTATGACAAAAAAATAGATATTTTTTATGAAACACCTTGTATATTATACCACCATAAAAAAAATATGTTTAAAAGTGATTTAAGAAAATGCCACATTAAGTACTTACATCCAACTTAATTACTTAAGGAATAGCTGTCACCTTGGCATTTAGAGCTATCATCATATGTCAAAAAATGTAGGCCTTGATTATAAATTATCGTGCCAAGTTTCATTAAAATATACCGAAGGGCTTAGAAGTTAGAATAGGGCGACGCAAGGAATATAAACTTTTTAATAAGGAGCGCTCGATTTTCTATATTTGTCCGAAAATATAGGTTATATTTGTGACGCCACCTTTTTGCCATATTATTTTTTTATCTGATAAAATAAACAAATACTTGCATCAAATAATATAAAATTACTTAAAATTTTAATAAATGGTATCTTACCCTTAATAACTATTTAAACGTAAATTTACTTTGAAAAATATCCAAAGGTCAGTAACCCTTGTTTACAGGTTTTAAAATTCTCTGTAACTGCAGTACTAAAAACTACTCAATTTAACTATAAATAGTACTAAACATATATAAAAGTCCAATGACTAAAAAGCTAAAAATAACACCAAAACCGCGAAAAAAGATTCCAGTACGATTTTAAACAAAAAATTACGGGAAAAGATTACGTCACAAAATTTAGTGAACATAGGCTTAAATGGGATCGATCGCTCATTATAAAAAGTTTATTTCCTTGTGGCGACGGACTTTTGGACCTCACTGTATGAGGTGGCTCGTTTTAATTGAAATCATATTATTGCGATGATAATAATACCATCATGATTTTGTTGTAATTTGGGCAATACTTTTAATAATCCTTAACTTAAAAAAGGTAATCAGTAAAAAATATGGAATTTTAGTAAAATTTTAAAAATCATAAAATATGTGGATAACTTCAGAGACACAGAGTGTCACAAATTCAATCTGATTTTAGTATTTGATAATTAAAATTGAAAATTTAAAAAAAAGACTTTTTATCAGCCTTTATCTCAAAAATTAAGACATTTAGCGACTAGGTTTATTCAAACTTTTTTAATTAAAATCATCTAAAGCTGCGTTCAGACTTGCAACAATTCGCAAACGTCCAAACAAGCCAACCTATTTGCGCTCCTTTGATGCAAAAAACCGACAAGCTCTGAATCATCGCAGAATCATTTCCCAAGCCCTTGGAACGACGGGAATTCCGTCCACGTCCACGTCCACGCTATGTGGCGCGGCGAATTGTTGCAAGTCTAGACGCAGCATGTTTCTTCGAAATATCCTGTATAGTTTAGATCTTGCCAAAAAGAAAGTATTTTTATAATTTTAGATATCCTAAAAACGACTGCTTAAATCAATTTTACTACGTATACTTTTTTATTTTTTAGCCGGTTTTAGAGTTTACAATAAAATTAAGAGAACATTCTATATCTAACTCCACAAATTATTATAGCTTCACAAATTTGTTGTAGCCTTTTCTCCGCACCCTTTAAAGACACCCTGTATATGTATATCTTTTTCTTTTATATTTCGTTTTTACCTAAACAAAACCCAAGGTTACTTTATATACATATATGTACACTGGGAACAGGTTGCGACACATCCTCGACTTTTAGGCGGTTGTTGTGCTGGCCTATCCGATCATAAGGCTGTGCTAAGTACGTTCTCCTTCTAAACCCTTAATTAAGTATGGTAGGCTTTTAACAAAACGCAACTTTAATAGGTTTCCTCTATTGTGTATGAGTGTGGACATGAGTGATGTGGTGTTATATAATGATCCGCTGGAGTGATTTCATTCCATTATAAAAACGAAATCTAATATGGCTTTCCTTATTAAAAAAAAAAAAGAAAATATTCCATAAGTCATGAATTACTCAAGGCTTAAAAATGTTTGCCTGAAATATGCATTTTTACATAAAATGCGTTAATATTACTCAAATAATAAAGCATTTTTTATAAAATATTATTGTACATACAGGAGAGTTTACAGGAGAACTATTAAAGAAATGAAACATACATATTTTTGTAACCGTATTAATAATGCGAGAAATAAGCAAGCAGAATCTTGGAGGATCGTCAATGAATTGAGAGGACAGAACAGGGCGCAAGGGGGTATAACTTGTCTTGCTTGTTAAACTTTTATAGTTTAAGCTTAACTCTGATTATTGCACCAGAGCAAAAACCTTAAAGAGAATGAGAGTATATATTCTGAGAGAGATGCACTAAGTTTTCTGCGACCGACATGTTAATGTTCGTGAGACCTTTTTCTTGTGCCAACTGATGTCGATCAGCTTAGGAATGTAATGTCGGACATGAAAAACATCGGTGCTTTTGGCTGGGACGGTATGACTCTTAAAGTTTTTCGTCATCTCCCGGATTCAGCAGTGGAGGCATTTGCGGAGGCTATCAAGCAATAATTTGCTTCGGGTGTATTTTCCGAATGTCTCAAGAAAGCCAAGGTTATTCCATTACCTAAGGGAGAAGACCCGAACTTAGCTTCAAATCTAAGACCAATTTTTATGATACCGACGTCGGCTAAACTAGTAGAAACTTTGGTTAAGATGCTTATGACTAGTTTCTTAAATAAATTGGGTAGCTTAGTTTGTTTGTGTGACTAAAAAGTGAAAAATATGCGTTTACTCTCCTTTGATGTCTAATGCTTTACGAGTTATGGCTTGTCTAATAAATTTGTTGACACCCGGTATAAGAATCCATTTTTAGCCAACTCCGATACAAAGACAACTTGCATAACGAAAAAAATCCCAATATTCACAATTCACATCGAAAATTTTGCAGTTGACAATGCAAACAAATCAGTTAACATTTTTTTGAGTTGATTATTGCAGTGGTGCTTACGTAACGAATTTTAAAATTGGATTTTGCTATTTTATTTAATTATGTCTTTTTTGTAACATAAATCTAGGTATGTAGGTAGCACTTACATAAAGAACATTATTAATTTGTAAATAGTTTTTATAATTTTTTTATTTATTTATTGTTAGCATAATATATTAAGTTTATTCTTGATATAGAAAAACATAAAACAAAAAGTGTGTTGCATTGATTAAAAATATCAGTAAATAAAATAGAATATGCTAACAATAAATTAAGAAAATTATTTAATAAAAACCATTTATTAAAAGTTTTGCTTAAGAAAGTGCTACCAACCTAGATTTATATAACAAAAGTATCAACATTATAAATTATCAATTTTAAAAGTCGTGACGTAAGCACGACTACAGTAATTAAGTCAATAAAAAAACTGGTAACTGATTTGGTTTAAATGGCCTACTGTAACATTTTGGAAATAAAATATGCAAATTGAAAATTTTGTCATTGTTTATTTAAAAAAATATATTTTTTTTGACAAATATACAGGGTGCTCCATTAAAAAAAAAACAACATTGGTCAATATTTCAAAAACAATAATATTTAAAACATCACGTCACTGCATTCTACAAAAATAAATATATAAGAATCAGTTTTTACTTTTTTGATATGTTATCAGTCAACTGAGATACAAGGAGTACCTAAAAATGCAAAGTTTTTAAAATCACTCTGTAGCTCAAAAACTAAGAGGGCTCTGGCGGCTTTGTTTACGGTATCATTCGTTTTACAAAAAGTAGCTCTCAAAATGGGACACCCTGTACATTGTACATAGGTTTTTTTATTATAACAATATATTTCTTTTATTTTTGTGGTTGTATAAAATACAACTTATGTAGAACGTAGTTCGTCGTTAGGTACATCTTATAAACGATTATGCTAAAATTTGTTTAAAAACATTTTATTTAAATAATTTAAATGGTATACTAATCCGTGTTTTTATATATCGGATTATTAAAGTTGAATTGAACCAAATAAAATATGTAATTTTAAAGAAAAAAAAACGTTTATCACTGTTAGAAATAATTTAAATATCTTTTTATGGTTTTTGTACAAAATTTTACATTTAGAACTACATGTACATATTAGTGATGAGAATATTTTATTTTTATCATTTTCATTAATTATATTTACTTTCCATATGTTGAACTTTGCCATACTATAGATAATAAATTGTTTGTTATTCCCAAACAAATTGATCTTGATATTAAAAATTATTGACCACGTTCACATTTCTGTGTAAAAATTAATATTGGTCAGAATCTACCAAAAAGTAATTTTCCTATATTTTATATCTTTGGGTTAATTTTAACGTACTTTAAAATGTAAAGATTTTTAATTTAATAATGCTAATTTTGATTATAACAAATTAAAAAAATAAGGAAAACGCAAAACAAATTAAAATTTGCCAACCTTTGCTTGTATTTTGCTTTAAGAATGCTGCATTTGTTGCCACATACACAATTCTTCAACTTTTTTTACCTTATAATACTTAATTACCGCTATTTCATAATCTAAATTAAAAGTTTATTACTAAGTTTGGAGAAAGAACTTTTTAATGTAGTTTTTATCCACTTATACAACATTAAAGCAACTTTCTGATTTGCTATGTAGATTGGTAGCTTATTTCAAAATATTTAACCGCTATAAAATGCTAACGCTATTGAATGAAAAGTTGTAGGCCGTTTTGATGACTGGGCGGGCTTTAATGATTCGTTTTAAGGATATAACATTCTATGACATATAGGTATTAAGGTATTCTATTTAAACATGGTTTTAAAATATTTAAAAAAGCATTTTGACAGCAACTTTTTAAAAGTAACATGCATACTTAAATTCAGGTTTTTTTATAAAAACTTTTTTTTTCTTATGACGATCATCATCAGTTCATTTAATAATCCCCACGTGGATGCCTAACACTTTACATTTCTATATCTAAAAACGTAAAAACCTTTGTTTTGAGTTGGCCATTGGCTCTACAAAGATTTACCATTTATTTACCACTAAGAAAATGCTGGTACCAGAGTTTCTTTATGAGAAGGGGTTTAGACATAAGCAAGACCAGGGATAGCTTTTGTCAGGGACGTGAGGGTGTGAAAATTACGATTTTGGTTGGCAGTTCTGTTCAAAGTTGGTAGCATTATCAGCTAATGATAGAGTCGTGCCTTGTCGAAGCTTTGTTTGGTAAAAACTGTGGAAATTTGCCATTTTAATTTTGGTTGTATATTTTGCAAGGATTTCCATTTGTTAATGTTTTTGGTTAGTTTAGAGACTTCACATATTATTGGTTCGGACTCGTTTTATTTTAGAGATTTGGATAGTGTTTAGTCGAATAGTTTTCAGTCATTCGGGTTTTTATAAACATATGATACAGATGAGTGTCCGCTAATTAATGGTACACAGAAAAACCACAGATTTCTTATGCGAAAATACCCATTTAGGATTTAAACAAACATACCTATATCGAAAAGTTAATGATAAGGAAGATACGAGGTGTTATTTTTTAAATTGATTAAAACATTTTAATAAAACTCGGTATCCAGGAGTTTTTAGATATCAGCTATTTATATCTGAGCAGTTTTAATTATAGCTAATACGATGTTATTGAAGGTACATACTTTCGGGTGCACTGAACAACTAAAACGTGAATACCTTAAAAACGGTTGTCAAGACTGATTCTTACTAAGTATACCTTTTTTGTACAGAAAGCATAGAGAAGCTTACTAGTTTACATACATACAGAGTAGTAACAAAAAATTGGGTAGTTTTAGAGAATTTTAAATAGTGTACACAACGCCCTCTAGTCTACACACAAAAATTATTATTCGATTTGAAAAGCTAATGTTTAAAAACCCCTAGATACCGTTTTATTAAGATATTTAAAAAGGGGGAACAATTATCAAAATAAATTTACTTTTTTCTTTTTACTATGACACCCCCGTATCTTCCTTATTATAAACTTTTGGATATTAGGTATGTTTGGTTAAATCTTAATATTTTGGCATAAGGAATCTGTGGTTTTTCTGTGTACCATTCATTAGCGGACACCCAGTATACAAAGTTTTTAAAATGGTTTTTGACTTACGGAACCATGGAAAATGTTTTGCTCTGCCAGGTACCTCATCGTCCTGTCGTCGCTTTGATAATTTTTAATTTTCAATATTTAAACCACATTTATGGTTTTGTTTTAAGTTATGCCTATTAAAATAATCCAATAAATTTTGTTTACAAACATACAGTTCTTTTTTGTTTTCTCCTTAATTCTACGCCACTGATCTGCCTAAAATCAAACATGGCCGAAAATGGCCTGACTTGACGTCACAGCCGCGCTAGCCAATATGGCGAATGTCGTGACCTTATCTCATCAATCCCACCGTGAAGCTGGTACCTAGAAGATTTATTAAGTAAAATCCGCTTTAGTGAATTTTGTTATTCACCAACACAAGATCGTTTACAATAACTGCATTTATTGAGCTATTAAAAAATATGTGTATAAGTTACGTAATTCAAAACCTTTTCTTTTATTTTGTTTGTCTTCTAAAACTAAATTTTACAACTTGCTAAATTCTGATAACGTATGCATGTTTAGAAGGGAGAATATATCGAAAAAAAGTAAAACACATCTATGGGTCCCATACTTTCTTTTTTAAATTTATAATTCGACCACTATAAATTGATAATGAATACCTAGTAAGTAACTCCTGGATATTGTAGTTTTAAACCAAAAAAATACATTTTTTATTATGGTAACTTGGAGTTACTGACTTTTTAAACCAATAAAATACATTTTTTGTTCAGGTGTTTTTCTCAATATACCGGTGTCAATTTGAAAACTTCCACCCTTAATATCTTTCTTGAGTTAAAAATATGACAAACTGAAAGACCTGTCAATTTTATTTGTAAGGGGACACTTAAAATGAATATTTTTAGCCTTCTTGTTTCAACCCCTAGGAGGGTAGATGTCACCCATTAGAATATTAAATGGGAATGGAGGTCAGTGATACATAATTTTAAAGCTCCTGACGAGTACTTTATAACCTAGAATATGAAGTCAATATCTTCACCTATTGCAAAATGGCGGTACTTTAAAATTACCTAAATACCTGATTTGGATGGCCATATTTCGAAACTAATAAAGTTAGATGTACCTAATGTGGTGTTTTCTTAAAGCTCTTTTAAAGGTCCTTTAATGGTAAAATAATATACAGGGTTCTTAAATAAAAAATATGTACTTTCTTCTACCCTGTATATTACTACCAATATCACCATTAAAAAGACCTTTAAAGAGCTTTTAAGACAACACCACATTAGGCTACATCTAACTTTATTAGTTTCGAAATATGGCCATCCAAATCAGGTATTTAGGTAATTTTTAAAATACCGCCATTTTGTAATAGGTGACAGATGTAGACTCATACTCTAGGGTTATAAAGCAGCAAATGGCAAAATGTTTTTGTACAGAAAGCATAGAGAAGCTTACTAGTTTACATACATACAGAGTAGTAACAAAAAATTGGGTAGTTTTAGAGAATTTTAAATAGTGTACAAACGCCCTCTAGTCTACACACAAAAATTATTATTCGATTTGAAAAGCTAATGTTTAAAAACCCCTAGATACCGTTTTATTAAGATATTTAAAAGAGGGGAACAATTATCAAAATAAATTTACTTTTTCTTTTTACTATGCGACACCCCGTACTTCTTATTATAAACTTTTGGATATTAGGTATGTTTGGTTAAATCTTAATATTTTGGCATAAGGAATCTGTGGTTTTTCTGTGTATCATTCATTAGCTGGAGACCCAGTATACAAAGTTTTTAAAATGGTTTTTGACTTACGGAACCATGGAAAATGTTTTGCTCTGCCAGGCGCTTTGATAATTTTTAATTTTCAAAATACCGCCATTTTGTAATAGGTGAAGATATTGACTTCATATTCTAGGGTTATAAAGTACTCGTCAGGAGCTTTAAAATGATGTATCACTTGACCCCCATTCCCATTTAATATTCTAAGGGTGACATCTACCCCTCCTAGGGGTTGAAACAAGAAGGCTAAAAATATTCATTTTAAGTGTCCCCCTTACAAATAAAATTGACGGGTCTTTCCGATTTGTCATATTTTTAACTCCAAGAAAGATATTAAGGGTGGGAAGTTTTCTAATTGACACCCGGTATAGTAAACAAAGTATAGTAGAGTGATGTAATCTACCAGGTCAACATTTAAATTTTCCTGACTTTTGGTGCATTTTTAGCATTTACCTGACTTTTCTTTGATGTAAAACAAATACCTGAGTTCTCTCTATAATAACATACAAATAACCAAATTTTGTATTCCTCAAATAAAGACTTATAATGTATTTCATTGATTTTTTTAATTGACGATGCCGGGTCAGATTTACACATAAATTTTACTGATATGTAAAATGTTTACGAGGAATAAGTGTTGGGGCCCAAAACCGTTATTAATTTTATAAATCTTTAAAATTAAACCTTATAGCAACTCTAAAATTTTGACCTTTTATTGTCTTTAATTATTGTAAAGTATACACAAAACTTTCCAAACTTAGTAACATTTTAAAATAATATATATTTTTTTAAATTACCACAATCTCAATTAAATGGCTTAATTAAAGAAAAATAATAATTATAAAAAAATTAAAATATTTAAATTAATGCCTAAAACTTTTTAACATCGTTTTACTACCAGGGTGATAAGTATTTTCATTCAGTCCTGCAAATTTTTTGAAATTTTCACGGGTTTTATATGTCGTTTTTTACATTTCCCCATAGATAAAGGTCACTCAAAGGCATTGCAGTGGCTGCACACTAAATTTTTATTTGTTGGGGGACGGAAGTTTATAAATAGTCCAAGAGCCCGTGAGCGGCAGACCCGTCATTTTGTAAAAGCTGAAAGATTGTCAGCGCATGCTCCTAACATAGGTAAAAGCGAAGGCCGACTATGAGGTTTGACTTATAAGGGCTTTGGCAGGTACCAGGTACCAAAGGTTAAAAAATTTAAACTTAACTTTTGTTATTTTGTAAACGCTAAATTTTATATTTGTACTTGCGTACCTGTTGGAAGATATTTCCTTAGTCGCTTAGACAGTTCCAACCCTTTGGCAGACAAACATTTTGGAGTGGACCAATGGTCCGAGAAAGTCCAATATTTCTGTTATTTAACAAGAAATAACAAAAAGTCTTATATAAGATATGTAGGGTTTTCAAATATGTATGCCCTAAAACTATTTCTATGTATACAGAGTGTCCTAAAAAAGTTATTGCTGTGAATTAAAAATTGTTTTTATAGATTAATAGCTGTGGTGCCCACTGAGACGCCACTGTACAAAATAATTTTAATCTAGCTAAGCCTACATATAAGCGTCTTATTATTTTAAAACCTCTTAAAAATGGCAAATGTAAAAAATTGGGTTCATCACAAAATACTAATTTACATAAACCAGAGTACCAAAACGAACCGCTTTTACCGATTACCGCTGTCAAACCAATGTCAAATCGCTATTTACCGGTCGGTAAACTTTGGTTAACTTACGGAACGTCACCTAACTTACGAAACGTCACCTAAAACAATGTAAACATAAGTTTTTAGAATGACTGATCAAAGCCACAGTTACTTTCAGCATTCATGGACATCTAAAGGTCGTATCAATGTTATTTGAAGGTTAAAGTAAAAATTTGGTCTTAAAAATCTGAAAACCGAAAAATTTGGTCTCAAAAATCTAAAAAATGTATTCTTACTTGTTTGGGTTAGCTAACTTCAGAGGATACTACAGGATTACACTCTCTAAGTGTGCCGATCAAATGCTCTTGATGGGACCTAGTTCATTTTAAGCGTCTTTATTGCTTACTTTGGGGCAATTATTTAAATTTTATGACAACAAAAAATGTTGTTTTTGTTTTCGTACACAGCTTTTTAACGTGTAAAAATTGGCAGATATGGGTTCCATAAATTGTCATGATTTATCAGCAGCACCCTTCAACAATGACGACTTGCCTGTTTACTGCCAACATATATTTTTTTGGGGGTTTTCTTTATTTTATTTTCGGCCATCTGCTTGCTAATATGCAAGTGAAGAGTCATTTGTAAGGCTAATTTTTATTAAATTACCGTTTAAGCGGGTTGAACTAGGCATTAAAAAGTCGTACATGAAAAAAAAAACATTTTAGTTCTGAGAAAAACAGTGGAACGCCATGTATTTTTTAATATCTAGTTCAAATCTCGCTCAAACGCTAGTGGAAAAAAAGTGTATCAGAAAATGCGTCCTAAAGCATAGAGTGGTTGTGCGCAAAATTTCCTAAAAATATTTAGGATGGTATTACAGATATTAAAAAAAAACAATATTTTGGGAAAACTTTGTCATCAGGCATCTTAAAAATTAACACATTTTGGACCAAGGTTGTATTGAACTTTTCTTCATAAAATGACAAACAAAATTATCCAAGAAATAATAAACAACCTTGATCACAAGGTAGCTCATCTGTCCGCAACTGGCACGACTGCAAGAAGCACCTATTAGGTAGTTCAGTATAACTAGTTATATGGCTTTTGTGAGGAATAATTGGTGGAACTATATTGTAATGGGTCAAGTTTCTAGTAAAATCAATACTTACGGTATCTAATACTTTGACCTTATACATCTTCGTGAGCTGTTCTAACGATAAAAAGTTATTTGCCTATTAGTTTAATACCGATAAAAACCTAATTAAAATAATTATTTTTAATTGTAGCTGTTTTATATTTTTATGCCTTTTTGAAGTTGTTCTAACTTTTTAAAACTATATACTTTAGTTTAAACAAACATTCACACTATTTTAAAACAGGGCTGTTTACCATGCGTCCTGCGACCTTATTTTTCCCAGCCTGTGAAGCGGTTGAGTAACACCCTTAAAAGTGGCCTTTGGGCCAGTTGCTCCTGGACGGCCTTACCTCAAAACCTACACGAGCTTTAATCAAATTCAAAATTATTGTCAAAAAAAAAAACAATTTTTATAAAAAATAAAAGAATGCGCGATTTGACCATGATTTGCCATTTATTTTCAAATGTATCTAACCCTTTAGAGTTAGAGTAAGAGCCCGTGAGCGGCTGACCTTTGTCATTTTGTAAAAGCTGAAAGATTGTCAGTGCATGCTCCCAACATAGGAAGAAGTAATGGTAGTTTATGAAGTTTGACTCATAGTGTCTTTGGCAAGTACCTACCAGGTATCAAAGGTCATTTTGAAAAAGCTGAATATTGTGTATGTTAGAAGATATTTTCCCAGTTGGCAGACAGTTTTGACAGTTCCAACCCGTTGACAGACAAACATTTTTGTGTGGCCCCATGGTCCGATAAAGTTAAATATTTCTGTTATTTAACAAGATATGACAAAAAGTCTTATATAAGAGTTGTAGGGTTTCCAAATAGGCATGTTCTAAAAATATTTTAATCTATACAGACTGTTTCAAAAAACAATTTTTAATTTCACAGCAATAACTTTTTTAGGACACTCTGTATACATAGAAATAGTTTTGGGGCATACATATTTGAAAACCCTACATATCTTATATAAGACTTTTTGTTATTTCTTGTTAAATAACAGAAATATTGGACTTTCTCGGACCATTGGTCCACTCCAAAATGTTTGTCTGCCAAAGGGTTGGAACTGTCTAAGCGACTAAGGAAATATCTTCCAACAGGTACGCAAGTACAAATATAAAATTTAGCGTTTACAAAATAACAAAAGTTAAGTTTAAATTTTTTAACCTTTGGTACCTGGTACCTGCCAAAGCCCTTATAAGTCAAACCTCATAGTCGGCCTTCGCTTTTACCTATGTTAGGAGCATGCGCTGACAATCTTTCAGCTTTTACAAAATGACGGGTCTGCCGCTCACGGGCTCTTGGACTATTTATAAACTTCCGTCCCCCAACAAATAAAAAATTTAGTGTGCAGCCACTGCAATGCCTTTGAGTGACCTTTATCTATGGGGAAATGTAAAAAACGACATATAAAACCCGTGAAAATTTCAAAAATTTGCAGGACTGAATGAAAATACTTATCACCCTGGTAGTAAAACGATGTTAAAAAGTTTTAGGCATTAATTTAAATATTTTAATTTTTTTTTATAATTATTATTTTTCTTTAATTAAGCCATTTAATTGAGATTGTGGTAATTTAAAAAAATATATATTATTTTAAAATGTTACTAAGTTTGGAAAGTTTTGTGTATACTTTACAATAATTAAAGACAATAAAAGGTCAAAATTTTAGAGTTGCTATAAGGTTTAATTTTAAAGATTTATAAAATTAATAACGGTTTTTGGGCCCCAACACTTATTCCTCGTAAACATTTTACATATCAGTAAAATTTATGTGTAAATCTGACCCGGCATCGTCAATTAAAAAAATCAATGAAATACATTATAAGTCTTTATTTGAGGAATACAAAATTTGGTTATTTGTATGTTATTATAGAGAGAACTCAGGTATTTGTTTTACATCAAAGAAAAACGCTTATATGTAGGCTTAGCTAGATTAAAATTATTTTGTACAGTGGCGTCTCAGTGGGCACCACAGACTGACTTTTTTATACTTTTGTAATTTTTTTTTCTATCATATAACTAAAAATACTCCTCTTTTTTGTCAAAGTGCTTTTTTTTTAATCTAAGCTAAATTCAAATAAAATATAAAAGCCTAAAATTGCAAAAAAATCAGTGGCGTAAGTTCTTTTCTTAATAATATTAGCTGTGGTGCCCACACATAGACGCCATTGTACAATAATTTCAATCTAATTAGAGCTTAATAGGCGCATTATTACTTAAAACAACTCTACAAAATTTAAACCAAATCGGCTTAATAAGAATTTGTTTTTCCGAAAAAAAATAAGCAAGTCCGGACATATGTTCATAAGACCTTTTTTCTGTAAAACGACATAAGGAATCACCCGTACAGTAGTAAGCACCCTGTATATATTTTTATGTTATTTATTTACGGACTCAAAAGTAAAAAAAAAATATTCAACAGAAACAAAGTATTTATATCGACATTATACCAAAAAAAGATCCAATACACAATAACGAATCCACGAGAAAAGAAAAACAAAGCATTTGTGTGTAGAGATAGCTCTTCCGCATTCCGCAAACAGCCAAAACAGCGAAAGGTACTAGCAGTATTTTTTTCGCTCCGCGTACCGATTCGTTAAGAAAAGAGGCAAATTCTTCTCCGACCAATGAGCACATTCTCAGGAATAAACCGAAAACACCGAGATGTGTTGATCGGTAATTGCGGTTGACAGTTAAGACCGAAAGTCTAAAAACCCCGTCTTCAAACCTTACCAGAACCAAAAAACCAACAACACCAATATCTTGGTTAACTTACGGAACGTGTTGCAGTTTGATTGGTAGTTTCGGTTGACAGTTAAAAACCGAAATTTTGAAAAATCGCGTTTCATAATCTAACCAGATTTTAGAAATTAAAAGATTACGGAACGGAAACCAGAAAAACCAAGAATAGTGGTTAACTTACGGCATCTTAACCACGGTTCTTGGTTTTTTCGGTTCTCGTTCCGTAACCTTACCATTTACGAAATCTGGCTACATTATGAAACGCGGTTTCTTAACATTTCGACGTCACCGGTATTGCCGCTGTCAAACCGCTCTTTACTGATCGGTTATCTTGGTTAACATACGGAACCTTACCTTAGATTTTCAAACCATTTTTGTCGATTTGACCTTCTAATGACCTCTTTACGAACTTTGGACGTCCTTGAATATTGAAAAAAACGAATCAGCGACCCAAAAACATATGACAACTAACCCTTGTCAGGTTCGGTGTTCATTCTCGGATCAAATGTTGACCTGTGTAATCTGTCATTAGTCATTAGTTTTCTTAATTGATAAAATCGACTTTTGTTAAGTCCTTACAACCAAATATTGGTATGCAACGAGCATATCTGAAACTTTGATTTTTAAGTATGCTATCATGTCTTTGTGTCTCCCTGTCATAGCCAAAGTGCCAGCCGTAGTCGCTGATAAAATGTTCCTAAATAATATATTTTCTCACCACAAAAAATGTATTAAATATGAGCGTACATACCAGTCTTTAAATTTTCAATAGTATACATTTTTCCACTTTAAACAAATCTCACGTATGCCCAAAACAATGCTTTATTACTTGGTAGGGTAAATTCATCCATTTTTCTAAACTGGTTTTTGCTTAGAACTATTACTAGTATAATTGTTTAGGTATAGGAGGACTTCTTTTTTATATAAATATTGTGTGTTTTAGCATATTCATTAAACAAAAAGATTTTGTACGAAGTTTAGTGCCGGGGTCGTCATGATTAGAAGCCGATGAAAATCAAATTTGATAAAGTTGACTTATCCTGTGTACTTCTTTTCAAAGTCAAAATATGTCACATGTTTTTAATTTAAAATTTTATTCAAATAATTTCTTAGTCTAGAAGGCTTGAAAGCTTCATCGCTTCAAAGAACAACGGCGAAATTTTGACTTTTAAATTTATCTATATTTTTAATATCTGTATTTTTTAATATACAGTGCGTTTCTTTAATGTCCCCCTCCCTTTATTTTTAAAACTCAATATCTTCCCCTAATACAAAATGGCGGTACTTTAAAAATTACCTAAATAATTGATTTGGATGGCCATATTTCCGAAACTAATAACTAACTTCTAACTAAGTTAGATGAACCCAATATGGTGTTTTCTTAAAGCTCTTTAAAATATTTTTTTAATGGTAAAACTTGTGATAATATACAGGGTGAAAAAAGGTGTATATATTTTTATGAAGCACCCTGTATATTATATTACCATTAAAAAGATCTTTAAAAGAGCTCTAAGCAAATGCCAAATTTATTACATCTTGCTTTATTATTTATGGAAATATGGCCATCCAAATCAGGTATTTAGGTAATTTTTAACGTACCGCCATATTGTATTATGTGAAGTTATTGACTTTATATTCTAGGGTTGCAAAGTACTCGTCAAGAAAATGATGTGCCACAAGACCACCTTTTCCATTTAATTTTTTTTTCCAAGATTGCGCCTAGCCGCCATCTTGAAATTTCATTTGTCATTTGTCACTCTAAAATATAGTATTTATGCATCATTTTTATATCCCAATTTCTTAAATTGATTTATTAAAAAAAATAAAAGTAGAAGGGGGTTCCTTTATTTCTAATATACAGGGTGTTGAACTTGTTTAAAAATCGAGTTTTTATTAATATCTTAAATATGCCCTTTCCGATCTTAATAAAATTTGGCTTAGGTAGTTTTTGTAATGGGAGGTTAATTGAGCCTTATTTTAATTAGTGAAACCAGTGAGGGCGTGGTACGCATATTAGATCATATTATTGACAAAAAAAACGCCACTGACTTCTAAAAATTCAACTTTTATGTTCCCTAATATTTTCACGTAGCTTCCTTAGTTAAAAAAAAACAGAATCCACGAAATAGCGAATTAGCAAATATGTAACAACAATAAATTCTTAATTAAATAATGTTTATATTAAGTCAAACGAATTTTACCATAAAAAGTGTTTTGAAATTTTAAAGTTTTTTAAAAAGTTTAACACCCTGTATCTTGGCAACGAAAAATTTAAGGACCCATGTTTATACGAACTTTTTTTTTTTTATTGACGCCCTTACATTTTCTTACCGCAATTAGGAAACACCCTGTATATTTTAAAAAACATATGTCCGGCCTTGCTTCGTTTATCAGATACAGGGCATTAAAGTTTTTAAAAAAGTCGATATTCTTTATGTGAAAAACCCTTTTGCCGATTTAAATGAAATTTGGTACATTTATTTAATGTAATAAAGCGCTTATAAAGCTTTACCTATATAAAGATTATTGGGACTAGTAGCGTCTCAGTGGGCATTACAGCAAATATTATTGAGAAAAAAAGTAAGCCACTGACTTTTTAGAAAGTTTTTATATTTTATTTCGATTCAAAAACAACACTGAAACTTTTTAGTTTCTTAATCTTCCTATGGGATAAAAATTAAAGTCACTTTAATTATTTCTAAAAAGTACCCATGGACAACACAGTAAAAGATCGGTTGTCTGCAAAGTCGGTTTACTGACGATAGTTGAACGTGACAACGTCATAATAAAATACTGATAAAGTGGTTGCTATAAACAATTGACACCACATTCACTTTTCACTCCACTTCATACTTGACGAAAACATGTAAATGTATTATTGTATAGCAGCAAACCGCTCACTTAAGTAGGAAAGAAACAGATGTCGAACGCTGCCGAACGCGGAAGCCGTTTGTGCCTTTTTGTCGCTCGTTCCGCGCTCTCGTTTACACTTCAAGTCTTAAATGGAACGCCTCAGAGCGAGGTAACGCCACATAAGTCATGTTTCTTGGTGCGTGCACCCGGCTCCATCGAATTATAAGACGTCAAAAAAACAAAAATAAAAAATATCTATATTATTAGAATTTGTAATTTTTTTTACTTACTAAGGTCAAAATTATTTAATTTTTTTATTTGGGATTTTATTTTATGCTGGTTATGGATACCTTTTTGTATGACTTAATGTGGATTCAATTTTTTTAACAATGCAAGATACGAAGAAAAGAGACTTAAAAGTTGTATTTTTAATTGTTTATTCCAAAAATATAAAAAAACCTAATACAAATTTAGTAGCGTACTTTTTTTCCTCAACAATATTGGCTGTGGTATCCACTAAGAAGCCACTGAACCCAATAATCTTTATCTAGGTAAATCTTTACAAGCGCCTTATTACATTAAATAGGTGTGCCAAATTTTACGCAAATTGGTTAAAGCGTTTTTAAGATATTTAACAAATACCGTTTTTTTAAACGTAAACGCCCCTCAGAAATGAAGCAAGTCCGGATATATGTTATTAGGAACTTTTTTTAATAAAAAGGCATAGGAAATCACCCCTTAGGTTTCGTACCGTAGTTGGAAAACACCCTGTATACGTTTAAAATCTTAGTGTTTAAAAAAGGATTAAAGGTAATCTGTAGTTTAACGATACATAGGTTATTGTGGATTGCTTAGATTAATTTCATTAGTTTTAAGTTTAGTTATTATATTTTTTTATATTATTATATTTTTTGCCATGCAATGATTTTTTTTTCAGTTATTATTAATGTGTATCAAATTGTCTTAGAAATGGATTACTGTTAGACAATAAAGATTATTATTATTATTATTAGTAGTAGTAGTATTTAAAATATGTGGTTATAAACTTGAAAAAATAAAATAAATAATTGGATATCAATAACAATTAATAGATAGGAATAACATTGGTATACATCAATTTGACCAGTAAATTTACTATAATATGATTGTAAATGGTAGTACTTTAACTTAAAATTAGTAAAAATAGTGTTAAAAATAGTGTTACCATTAAAAGATTATTGAACAATTGTAGGCATGTCCAACTTGCATCTTTTATCATCTGAATTTGTTGTTTGTTTTGGGCACAGCTCTAATACTTTAATACAATACTAAATAACTAGGTAATTTTACTTTTGCAAGAATACGAAACCTTAAATTGTATAATATATATACAGTGTAACTCTGCTGAGAAAATAGGATGTCCTAAACATCATAGTTTTTGAACTACAAGGTGGTAAAAATCAAAAAATAACAAACTTTTTTGATTATATTAACTTTTATCAAAGACAATTATAGTTTCACTATAGACTCCCAGATCTATGTAAAACTTTAAGTAATAGGCCTGGACGCCCGCTTTCGAAAAATTGCTAAGCGGGCGTCCATCGAGCTGATATACGTACGCGGTATAAACCAACAGTCTTGTCAAAGCTACGTGGTTGTTTACAGTTACTAAAAAACTATTTCTGTGGAATACTTGCAATTTATAAATATTTGTGATAGTCTTTGCTTGGAATATTGTTAGTTTAATTTTGTAACTGATTTTTTCTTTATATTAAATTTTAATTATATACATCTAGTTTTTATTTAATTTTATTGGAATATAGTTTAACTTTATTAATTAAACATACCGGGTGAAATGAGATCACTTTCCGGCTGCCATTGTTTTATTTCTTTATCGATACTGACGAAACTTGGTAGGGTTTGTTAGACTAACAAAAAGTTATTTTTAGGTGTTTGGATGAGATGATAGGCTTTTACGACTTTCGGTTTCACCGGAAATGACTAAAACTTTTTATTTTTAAATGGACACCCTGTATATTTTTTGTTTTTTGGATTCACGAGATCACTTTTAGTCGGACTACCATATTTTTAAAACAAATTTTGGTCATTTTTTTAATAATAATTTTGTTATTTTTCATCTAAATTGCCATAATCATTCTAAACTCACTCCCCATACTTTACTTACTTCCAAAAAATATGGAATAGGTTTTATCTTTCTGAACTTTTTACTAGAGGGCTCTAAACCTCTTTTTTTTCTAGATCAAAGACCAAAATAGACCATATCACTTTCATAATATTTCTAAATGCAGCATTTTAAAGCGAATCCAACGATGTAAAACACTACGAGACTTTACTTTATTTTCTTTTAAAAAACAACATTTATTATGAAAGTAAATGATCTTTTTGATACTAAATGGCGTTCATCGTAGTTGCCATAAAACCAGAAACTAAAATCGTTGTAAAAACAAGTTTAAAGAGATAAAATCAATTTCGTATTTTTTTGAAAGTAAGTAAAGTATGAAGAGTGATTTTAGAATGATCATGGCACTCTATATGTAAAAAATTATTTTAAAAATAAAATTTGACCAAAATTTGTTTTAAAAATCTGGTATTCCAACTAAAAATGATCTAAAGAATCCAAAAAACAAAAAAATATACAGGGTGTACCACTTAAAAATCAAAAGCCTATCATAAACACCTAAAAATGGCTTTTGTTAGTCTAACAACACTCCCAAGTTTCGTCAGTATCGATAAAGAAATAAAAATGGCAGCTGGAAAGTAATCTCGTTGTCACCCGGTATATATTGGTAATATTATGTATTAAGACATTTACACATAATACAAAATGCTAGATTGATACAACAAAAAAATAAACACTTATTTAATATTGAGTAATCTATATTATCTAGTTTGTTATTACAGTAGTTTAAAAAAATTAGTATACAGTGATAAAAAATAAATAAAAAAATGACTTCGCAAGACGGGAAAATATTTAAAAACAAGGATTTATGGCCAACAAAACATTTAACAAAAAGTATTTTATAAGCGTAACTAGCCATAAAAGCTGGGAACCTAGGGTGAGTCCCGAGAAACACATGAGAAAAAATCCTCACCAAAAAAAAAACACATACTAACTACTACACACATTTTCTAGTAACAGAGGCACAATAGCAATCACACACACTTTTATCTATCTATACATTTTACATTTGTTTTAGGAAGGGCCTCTTTATTTTTTAAAATATCAAAATAAAATTTGGTTTGTAGATATATTACATACCTGTGAGTATTTCATGGATTCAGTTGTTTTTTATTACTTTTGGTTTAGCCGAAAACGATCCTAACCTTAATATTGAAAATATGGCACCCCGTATTTTTTTCTTTATTGGAATGGGAATCATCCTTCCGAGTACAATGACACTGTTTGTTACTTTTTGACACCTAACCTCTAAATTTGTTTAGTCTTTAATTTTTAATAAGTACCATAAATGTAATAAAATTTTAAATTTCGAACCAAGTAGGTACGATAACATAAATAGTTACATCTATTTTTCTGTGCCCCTGGGTCAAAATTAATAGTTTTATCGTACTAATGGCATTCTAAATTCAAAGTTAGCAAATAGAGTGTCATAGTACTAGGAATCTTCTATTCAAATAAATAAAAATATACTGGATGTTCCAGTTTAAATAATAAAGTTAAAGTTGTTTCCCGCTAAATCGAAAGTAACAAAAAATAACTAAATCCATAAAATTTTGCACATTTACGCACTTAACAGAAATACCAAATTTTATTTTGATATTCTAAAAAATAAAAAAGTTATAGAGGATAAAGACACTAGGTATTTAAAGTTTATTCCCTTGGAGACTTCTGAACCGATTAAAAAAACCGAAGTCTGTTAAAGATAGATTTTAAAACCCTTTAGGATAAGGTATCACTATTCCCCCTTTCCCATTTAAGCTTTTTGACGTTTGTGCTAGTGGGGGAAATCTTATAAGTAAGTAAATAATGACACAAAAAGTGTCCTAAATATAATTATTTACTTGTTTCAGAATTTTGTTTTAAGTGTACAAATAACGTAATAATAGGGGGTGGTTTATTTTTATTGGAATTTAATGGTGCATATTTTTATTAAATAAGGAATTCTATTATGCCTGTATATAAAATGCGATTTTATAAAGAACGGTACAAGATATCCATTTAAATAAAGTTATATAGTCCCTGGGCCAGTAATGAAATGAACTTCATGATAAGAACACTTTTAAAACCTTTTAGGGAGGTTCCTTTTGACGACTCTACCACGAAACGCGTCTCCTTTTTTGTCAAACAAAAATCCGTTACAGTTACAGTCACGGAACCATAAGGCCCATTGACACTGAAGATATGTTCTGTAGTTCGCCGGATTCATTTAATGGATGCTAATTTTTGGGTACACGCAAAAATTAAATTAAAAGAACCAAAAAACAAAAAAATAATAAAACAATTAAAAAGAGAACTAATAATCGACCTTTCGGTGGCAAGTCTGCCACCGTTGTCAAGATAAATTGAATAAAAATAATAAAATTAAAAATTTACCATAATTTAGGTTTTAATTTTAATTTTTTTTCTTTTTTGGGATATTCTTAAAACTCTTTGACATTAAATGTCAAATATGTTTGGTTGGTTATAGTGTCATAGTGATATAGATAACTGGTTGCTGGTGTATTTATTGTTTATAATACAAAAAAGGTGAATAGTTAGTTAATTTTTAGTCTTCCTGATAGTAGGGGAGCCCAAGATGCTAAATTTGCAGGCACTCGAGCGTCATAGAGAGCTATTGGGTTGCAAAGCTTAGATGATAAGAAGAAAAAATATGTTGTATAATATATACCTTTTCATCGGGGCGTTAAGCGGCTATAGACTTTTAAGTATGTCAAAAAATATTTTTATTATCCTTAAATTATTTTCTTCAAAATAAAAAAAAATAACCTAACTCGAGCATGTCAAAATTACGTTATTTTTTTACAACTTTGTAGCCCTCCGCTTTCTTTACGTCCCTCTCAAATTGTCATATTAGTGAAATATACACTCTTTACCATGTAATTAACTCACCTTTTTCTTAATCTGAGGCGCACGACAATTTCTAATTGATATATTTTTGTTTTCTACGATCGCCCCTGTATACGAAGCTCATATCTGGTGGAGGTATTTAATCGAGTGCAACGTATCCTCCGGTATATTTTTCTGACCCGTTGTAGTAACTTCAGAAATCCCCACTTGGGCTCCCCTACCATGAAGATACTTTATTATCAAGCAAAGGCAACCAAGTGTTATTTAAATTAACTAAAATTAATGCTACACAATTATCTTTATTTAATAATATGTACGCACTTTCTTTGATTTTGCGTTTTTAGAACAAGTTTCCTTTGCTAAAATGCTCAGAAGTATCCCAGTTTATTCTATAATTGCTATCAAATGCTGTCAACACAGATTTTTGATTAAAGTTCTGTGTTTTTAATGTATGATCTGTGTTCTTTTATGCGTTTGGCTAATGGTCTACACTCACATATATAAACATTTTTTGCATGCGCAAGTTATTTTATAAATGACACTTTTTGCAGTTTCATTTAAGTTGTATGGTTTTGTTTTTGCTAATTGAGATCTAATTGATGTTTTGTGTTTTAAAGATTGTGCGAATATTAAATATATGTCCTATTCGTTGAATTTTATTTGATAGTCCGGGAATGTATGGTAAAAATAAATTTGTAATAGGTCTATTTTGATTTTGTCCTATAATTGAAGTTTCAAATTCAAGAAAACAATTATTTATAAAATCAAGAGGATAATTATTTTGAATTAAAATATCTTTTTTAATGTTTATATTTTGATTAGAACAAATGACTTTAATTTTATTAAATAGACTTTTTACAACTCCCTTTTTGCCCAATATGGGCTGAGTTGAGTTAAAATTTAAGTATCTATTTGTATATGTAGGATTTCTGTAAATTTTTGTTTCAAAATTGTTTACATATTTTTTATTGAAATGTCAAGAAATGGTAGTTGTAATTTGTTTTCTTTTTCTAAAGTAAACCTAATAGTTGGTTCTTGTGTATTAATATGTGTTAAAAAATTATTTAAACAGTGTTCTTCATGTTGGTATATAGAAAAATATCATCTATATATCTCCACCAAGCTATAGGTTTATATTGATAATTTTCTACAAAATCTGATTCAAAGTTTTCCATAAAAATATTACTTAATAAAGGTAATAAAGGTTAAACCAATAGCCATGCCAGAGGTTAGTTAATAAAAATCAGTGTTATATTGAATATATGTTGTTTTGACACAAAAAGTTAATAGCTCAAGAATAGTATTTATGCTTAATATTGTTCTTTCGCCAAGATGGACATCATTTACTAATTTATTTCTAAAAAAATTCAATGTTTTATCCACTGGGACATTGGTGAATAAACTAACAACATCAAAACTTACCAGTGTATTATTTGGATGGATGTCAATGTTAGATAATTTCTCTAAGAAATGTTTAGTATTTTTAATGTATGTACCACTGTTGTTTACCAAAGGATCTAAAATGTTAAGTAGAAATTTGGCTAATGGATGTGTAGGTGAGTTTATACAACTTACTATAGGACGTAGAGGTGTATTGGGTTTATGTATTTTAAGTACTTCGTAAAAATTGGTGTTTTACTGTTGTGAAGTGTCAGTTTAAATCTTTCATTATCTGTAAAATGGTTTTCATGTTTTTTAACATATTATAAATTTGTCTTTCAATACATTCAGTAGGGTCATTGTTTATTTTTGTGTAATTACCATCATTTAAAAGAGACATTATTTTATCATCATATGTATTACAATCTATTATAACTGTTGCATTTCCTTTATCCACAGAAATAATTTTTATAGAATTGTCTATTTTTAATGATTGTAACGCTTTTTGTTCAATTTGTGTTGGATTTTGTTTAATTTTAAATGGTTTTTCTAACGCTTGGGAACTGTTTTGGGTGTAATTGCAAAATTTAAACCTTTAGAAAGAACAAGTTCTTCAGCATTTGTTAGTTTTTTAGTTCAGTTAACTACAGTTTAATTAATCATTTTATTATTATTTATGCTAGATACTTCAGAGTCTAATTTTAAATAAAATAATAAATTTATTTTTAAGTGTGTTTATTTGAATTTCAAAATGTATTAAATAGCTATTGGAGATATATAGATGACATTTTTTCTATATACCAACATGACGAATACTGTTTAAATAATTTTTTAACACACATTAATACACAAGAACCAACTATTAAGTTTACTTTAGAAAAAGAAAACAACTTACAACTATCACTTCTTGACATTTAAATAAAAAAGATTTAAACAATTTTGAAACAAAAATCTACAGAAAGCCTACAAGACAAAATCAAAATAGACCTATTACAAATTTATTTTTACCATACATTCCCGGACTATCAAATAAAATTTAACGAATAGGACATAAATTTAATATTCGCATCCTTAGAATACAAAACACTATTAGATCGCAATTAACAAAAGCAAAACCATACAACTTAAATGAAAATACAAAAATGTCATTTATAAAATACCTTGCGAATGCAACAAGTTTTATATTGAATAAACTGGGAGGCTTCGAGCATTTTAGCAAAAGAAATTTGTTCTAAAAACGCAAAATCAAAAAAAGGTCGTAGATATGATTAAATAAAGATAATTGTGTAGCATCAATTTTAGTTAACTTAAATAACACTTGGTTGCCTTTACTTGATAATGAAGTATCTTCAGAAAGACTAAAAATTAACTAACTATTCATGTTTTTTGTATTATAAACAATAAATTCACTATAACCAAACAAACATATTGGACATTTGATGTCAAAGAGTTTTCAGAATATTCTAAAAAAATATAAAAATTTTAAAATTTAAGATCTAAATAATAGTTAATTTTTAATTTTATTATTTTTATTCAATTTATATTGACAACGGTGGCAGACTTGCCACCGAAACGTCGATTTTTAGTTATCTTTTTACTTGTCTTAATTTTTGGTTTTGGTACTTTTAATTTAATTTTTGGCGTCTACCCAAATAATTACCGCCCATTGACATGCTTTGGGTATCGGATTGGTCGGGTTTCGTAACTGTAACCCTTACGATTTTTGGCACAATGTTTAAAAATTCCATGTACAACATTGTGGTAAACTTATTCAACAAAAAGGGACGCCCAGCCCGACACCCAAAACATTTAACATTGACAGGCTGGGTTAAAGCGCCGCTTCCATATATGGCGGTATAAATATTCGTGATAGACTCGCGTCGAAAGAAATCCTCCTAAAAATGTTTTAAAAGTGTTTTTATCGTTAAGCCAACTTCATTGGCCCAGGGAAGAAGAAAGCTAAAGGAATGAAACGATAAAAGTAAAATGTTAAAATTTTCACCTCTGCACTGTGGTTTCTATAAGACTCTTTTGGCCAAAAATAATAAATGCGTTTAGTTAAAAAACTTGTAGATAAAATGTTTTTTTTTATATGTGTTGATTGTGTGATATTGTTTTAAATGTCTTTAAAATGTCTTTTTATTGGTGATAAAATATACAGTGTGTGTTATTTAAAAATACGATTTTATTATCCAACTCTTGACGATGGCTATATTTCCAAAACTGTAACAAATTAAATTTATCACATTTGATATTTTTTACGGCTTTTAAGATGACTTTTTTATTATTAACACATACAGGGTATTCCATTAAAAAAACAACTTTGTATTGTAAATTAAAAAGTCAATGGAAGGAATATAGGCCTATTACTTTACTCATAAAAATTAATCACTGACATGGCCGCCATTGTGTTTCTTTTTACATTTTGTGTAATACCGCACATCACAAAATTTGACCTAAAAAGTGTACACTTTAATTACCAAAAATAGTTTTTTTGTTAAGTATGTTTTTAATTTCTTCAAACCAACTACGGCTTTTTTATTGAATTTTTATTGTATAATTTTATTTTATTTAAAAAATAATAGTTTGGCATTGTTTTCTTAAAAAACAAAGGCAATAATATATGTAGGTAGAATAATTCTGCATTTTATTTAAATCACTTAACACTTGGTATTGTTTTTTTGTCATCTATGTTTAATATGATTTAAATGAATGTTTAAAATAAACTTGCCAACTATCCAAAGAAGATATTATATTGTCAAGTATACATACATAGGTATATCAATGACTTCTTACAACATGGTACAATATACGCATACAAAACTAATAATATTGTATGTATGCCCAACATTTAATCAACTCCCCACTCAAATTTTTGTCAACATAAAAAGTTAAATTCAATTAACGTGGTAAGTTATAATAAGTACCCTAGGAATAATCACTTGAATCAAATCGGCAACGCAGCGTAGCTTCCAGCCG